>VUQJ01000888.1:0-14798 GCA_015108635.1 Andinoacara biseriatus
GCAAAGCTGTCGATTTACCGGTCGATCTACGTTCCCACCCTCACCTATGGTCACGAGCTTTGGGTAGTGACCGAAAGAATGAGATCGCGAATACAAGCGGCGGAAATGAGTTTCCTTCGAAGGGTGGCTGGCCTCTCCCTTAGGGATAGGGTGAGGAGTGCGGCCATCCGTGAGGGGCTCAGAGTAGAGCTGCTGCTCCTCCACATCGAAAGGAGCCAGTTGAGGTGGCTCGGGCATCTGATTAGGATGCCTCCTGGCCGCCTCTTGGGTGAGGTGTTCCGGGCATGTCCCACTGGGAGGAGGCCCCGGGGTAGACCCAGAACACACTGGAGAGATTATATCTCTCGGCTGGCCTGGGAACGCCTTGAGGTCACTCCCGATGATCTGGTGGAGGTGACTGGAGAGAGGGAAGTCTGGGCTTCTCTGCTTAGGCTCCTGCCCCCGCGACCCGGCCCCGGATAAGCGGAAGAAAATGGATGGATGAATGGATGGAAGCAAAATGTAAAGAAATGAGGAGGTTTATAGTCCTGAAAATCTGTGAAAATGTCATTTTCTTTTATTTATTAAAGCACATCCAAGAAGGTTTAGTTTTCACCAATAAGAGGCAGTTCTGATTTAAATTAAAATGTACTCATTTCAAACTCTGCGACCAATACAAACATTGTAGGCCCTCTCTGTTGTCTCTCCTCCAACCAGAATAACTGAATGTGACTGAATGCAATGTGATGACCTCACTGCTAAAGAGTGTGTTGCTCATGAGCTAAATCTAATTAATATTAGCTTTTCCCCCCTTGTCTGCTGTCTGGGATGGTAACCTCAAACAGCAGTCTGTCTTGTGCTGTGGTCTGGTAAATGACTCTGAATTGCTTCCTGGCACAACCAAAACACATAAACTCCACAAAGCCTCCCAAAAATAAAACAAAATGTGTTTGTATACTTAGGAGAGATGGAAAAATGTGGTTATCAGAATTGGATAAAGTAACTCCAGGACCAAAATAGCGTAATCATTTAGCCATAAGACGTTATAGTGGCCAAGTGCATGTATGACATTTAGTTGGTTTAACATTTGGTCTGCAGCTGAAGAATAATGTCGCTTAAACGTTTTTCCAAGCAGAATCGTTTTCCGGTCAGTCATATTGTGATAAATATAAAAATGTCTCCATGTTGTAAACTACTTTTCAGCATAAATATAAAAATGTGCATCTTTTAAAGAAAATTCTCTTAAAAACTTCCACCAGCTCAGAACGGATGTGCATCTCAGACTTTCAACTACAGGGTGGGCTCCAGTGGGGACTCGAGGGCAGCTGCAGTATTTCAGGTAAATGGTAGAGTACTTACTGTAGGTTGCATAACATATTGTTGATGAGGCATCCATGACGTACTCTGGACCTGAGGAGAGATACATAAAATGTAAAATGATGTTGGCAATAAAAAACTTTCCTTTGTCTTAGTAAGAGCTAAAAAGTATTTCACATAATGCAATAAATGCTATTCAAATAGTCACAATATGTTCAAACACGCTTTTAGTCTGGAGGCTTTAAAATGATTGCACGAGTTTTAATGCACCAAAATGGCCAAACTTTAATTTGTGCCAAAGAATTACTAAAAGAATCTGAAAGTCTGGAGGCAGCATATATCCCCGCTGCCTTATCATTATTGCCAACAGTACGAGTTGCGCATAGAGCCCGTAAAATAAGGATTTTTATATTATAATAATATTAAAGCTGCGTCCAGTGCTGTTGGAACAGGGGTGAAAGGTCAGAGACAAACCTCTAGAGAAGAATCACAAAAATACAGAACAAAAAACTGCAAAGCCACTTTCAGAGAGAGAGAAAAAAAACATATCCAGAAATGCACATTTCCAAATCTGGATTCAAAAGTTAAAGAGATGGAGAAACAGTGACAGCGAGTATTATAAAGAAACTGGAGGAATGGACGCTGAACAAACAGAGCTTTTATGCTGGAGAGAGGAATTAGACAGCTTGTAGCAGACAAACACACAGACTGGCCACTGATCCTGGTAAAATGATTAGATTAAACAAAGACAAACATGGAATAATCTGCTGTAAGAGCAATCAATCCTCTGAGCCAACCCAAATGCGTGATTTGGATCCATACCTAAACAAGCCTGATATTCTATAACGCGATGCCAAGTCTGCTTGTTTGTACATGGCAATATTTGTTCTCCCCAGCTGAACGGGACAGCAGATAGACACAGAGAAAGCTTATATTTAATCACTTATCTTCAGCAATTTCTAACTAAGATACTGCGTGACCATCATGTGATTATTTCAACAAGAGAGGATGGCTTTACAGTGGGATTAAGAAAAACTGTGAGAGAAACATGCTAAAATCTTTGGTGGTAAAATAAAACTGGTAGTCTTACATACTAATGTGAGACAGGCCGACTCACCATTTATTTGAAGCAGCAAAAGATGAAAGAGTCAAAACCATAACCAATAAAAATACACTGAATACAACAACAAGCCGGTCCAATCTCCAGAAAATAAGTAAACAAAAGATCCCCAGCATATTCACTGCATATTCTTTCTGCCGGTCCTCAACAGTTTAAAAATCTCCTCCTCCTTTTCTGCCGTTTTGAAAGCCCACGCACGTGATCGTTAAAATCTCTTCATTGTTTCACTACATTTTCAAAACAGGTCAAACTGATGCTGTCTCCATTTGTTTTTCTCTGTTCACTTTGTAGCGCTGCGATCCAGCAGACATCAGCTGACATCCCTTGATAAGATATTATTAGATTCATTTCAAACAGCGAAATGTACAGCGGTCTTTTAAGACCAAGTGTTGCCATTTTTCCACTGGTGTTGTAGACATCAATGTGTCCTTTGGCTTTGTCACCTTGACATGGTGGTGACAGCAGAATAGGATGCTGAGCAATACGGATTACAAATCCCAGTTTGCCAGACACGAGACAGTGGTTTTCACTCACTTTTAACTTTTACCATCACTCACTGGTTAGGCTTACGCACTAAAAACTACCATTTTAGTTTCAGGAAAAGGTCTTTGGTTACAATGTGTCCAGATTAACAGCACAAAAATGAAAAAGGTGTTTATCTGTGAGATGACAGAGGTTTTGACAGGATGGCAATGCTTGATACTCCACAGTATTAACAGCTGCAGTGAGACTTTTCTGAGAATCAACATCTAGCAGATAAAAATAAACCAGACTGATCTTTTATCAGGCAAGAAAGAAAGAAAGAAAGAGAGAACGTGTTAGTAAGTGTAGCACAAAACATGAAGAGATCCAAATGACTGCTTTTGAAGACTAGTCTTAACTCACTTTTCCCCAAAACACCGAATAACAGCTCTTCTAGAGTCATTCAGAGTTACAGCAGGTAGAGTAATTCCACATTCAATGTGAGTGAAGGGTAAAATGTGCACAACCTAAGAAGTTCCCTACCTTTGGCTGAACTTCACAGCTTATATTACAATTTAGAAGTGCCTGTCATCCAATAGGCCAAAAAGCTGGTAAGTCAGTCGTTCAGCTGCATGGTCAGCCAGCTGGCCGCCTGTCCAACCAGTCACACGTAAAGCCAAACAGCCAGCCAGTTAGCTAGTTAGTAAGCTCGCCAGCCCTACGCCCTATCAGCCAGCCACATATTTAGTCAGCCAGTGAGAGAGTCTGCATAAGCAGTGATGTAAACCAGGCCACGGCTGGTTGGCGGCACTCGCTGAAATCTTGGTAGTGATCTGGCCTGGACTGTCTCGTGTCATGTGGATCATCAAAGTAGTTTTTCCAGGAAATAAATCCAATCATTATTAAGGAGCCAAGCATAAAGAACACCAGAATGCTTCTGTTGGTATGGGTCATTTGCAGATTTGATAAATCAGTTCTATCAAAAGCTCAAAAATATCAACTCAACACAAACATAAAAGGAAGAATGACATATACAGTCATTTCCATGCACCTTAAGATTTTCATTACAAAGGCAATACTTTTATCATAAAAGGAAGTGATTTCCTTTTGTCTTGCATATATAGCTGCCTAGCTTCTCTTCTCCTTTTTTCTTGTGCCTCTTTGTACTTGAGGCAGAAGATGAAGGACTCACCTTCCTGCCGTGACTGGCTGAAGGGCAATATTACAGGAAGCAGCGGCAGAGCTGCCCGATATTGAAACTGTGAGGATTAATATTCCTCAAAAGCCTGGCCATTGTTTTTGATAAATCAATTTGGGAAGCCTTCCGAGAGCGGATTAGAGACGCGCCCTGGCCCACTTTTCTCCTTCCTTCTCTCTCCTCTGCCCCTCCACCACAGGTACTGGACCAGAGTTTTAATCAAGCGTGCCTCAAAGATGGGCACAGCAACCTTCAGCAACACCCCTCCTCTGTCCACCCAGCCGTGCCATCGCCATCACCTAAACCTACTCTCCTCCTTAGTTGTCTCTCTCTCCATCTGTCTCTTTTTTTTCCTTATCTATCCTTCATCTTCCTCCTCTTGCTCTCTATCCTTGTTTTTCTGTCTCTGCATACCAAACAGAGCCGATGCTAAACGATAGTGTCTGATGGAGAGGGCACAGTGGCACTGTCTCTTGATGTTTAGATTCGGCAAAGGGTGTTGCGTGAAATGTGCAGTGACGGAAAATGGTTAACGCTCCTGACATATCACAGGGCCAATTTTTTATGATCCCACCCTGTTCTGTTGCATTACTCTGCAGATCACAGCAGTGATCTGTGGAAGGATCGGTGCTGAAGTTGAATAAAATAAAATCAAATAGAGCACAAAAAGAGGTTCGGACTTCAGGAGGGAGGAATCTGCTTCTTTTTCCTAGACACTTTCACTCTTGATTGGCGCATTTCTTTTTTTCTACCTTGTCAGCCTTTTTAAAATCCCCCTTTTTTGTAGCTTGTGTTCTGATCCCTGGTGTGTTTGCTGCCTACGAAACAGATGCCATCGAGCACAGCTGGAGCATCGAAGAAACAACGAGGGAAGAAGAAAGAACCTCATGCTGCTTTGCAGCCCATCCCCTCGTATCCAACCCCCTACACAAAGTATACCTTCATATTATGCATACAAACAGAAATCTACCCATACGGCAGCGCATTACGGCTCACCTGATATGTGGAAACGGGGGAAGCAGCGATGATGGGCGTGATGGAGGTCTGTGCGATCATGCGGTTGGTGGCGATGCTGTAAGGCGAGGAGTAGAAACTGGGAAGGAAGAAAAAGGGGAGGAAGGAAAAAAAAAGATGATTAAAGAACAGGAGTAGACACTGCGCAGCTAATTTATTTCTATTAGGTACATGAAACATTTTTATGTTATCAGGATATTACACTACCTTAATACAAAAACGGGGATGTTAAAGATAAACCTCTCAAAAATGCACATCTGAATATTTGGCACACCTCCAATTTTGCATTAATGACATGTAACAACACATGTAATAGAGCAGCATGGACTCCACGAGTTTCTGCAACCCAGGCCTTTCTCTGACTTCAGTCGCCCTTAGACTTAATGCTCAGGAGGGCTGAGGTCAGGTGACTATAAAGGGAAGCCTATGACAGTCAGCACTCCTTGATTGCCTTTGGCTTTCAAGTCATTTCTTTGAGCTTTGAGAATATCAAGCTTTGAGGTGTGCTGGGAGTCATTATCCTTCTCCACATAGCTGGAAACCAGAGGGTGTGGCATCTCTCTAAGGAATGGAGCGCTGCTTTTACAGTTTATTTAGCACAGGTGTCCAACTCCAGAGTAGACAAAACATCTGTGTTAACTGTAGGTTTGATGCAAGCACCCTTCTCTTACTGCCATACGCTAAGCTTGGATCCATCAGTAAACTGAACTCACTACCCTCTCAATGGCAAGATGCTCGTATGCGTCAACCCACATCTTGGCCTTGTTTCTCATTATTTAGCAAAGTCTGCCTGTGTGGGATTTGCTCTTCAATCTCTCTGTGAGCAAGGCTTGATGTATTGCTTTTCTGATGGTGTGGTCTCTTTCGGTCTGCTTGCTTTAGCCCACTTTAACTGATGCTGAGAAAGTCTCTCTTTGCAAAGAATAACAATTTGACTTTTGATGCTTTAGCTTAGTTCTGATACCAGAGAGGATTCTGGATTTCTGGAAAGCTGATGCACGGCCATATTTTTGCAAGATGATTTCCTGATGAGTAGCTCAAGACTGCCCGAGTATCACTGATCGCTGGTTCAATGGATGAGATACAACTCAAGGAAATCTGACCTTCTGAACAAAGGAGCTAACACGACCAATAGCATACTCTCAGTGTACCTGGTGACCTGTCATTTTTTTTTGTTTCCAAACTGTCACTCTGGGTTATTTCTTGGTTTAACTGAAAATAAACAGGACACACACACACACACACGCTTGTAAACTAAAACACACGTGCACAGACACACACTGTGGATTTATACTGCAGCTGGTTCAGAAAACAAAACAAAACACTTCACTATATTTTTTAATTCATGATGACACATAAACTTTGCATGAAGTGTCTTAACATACCGATTGTAGTATTGTAGGCTGCGCTGCTGCCTTGAGTAACATGCTTGTAGGCTTAGTTTGGAGAAACCTCAATGCATTTCAAGAAGCTGGGGTATTGTTTAAGCTGTAAAGTGGTGAAGTGGTAGGCTACACCACTTTATTTCAATGGTGAACATCTATAGCAGCTGAATGTTGCCCAGATCTCCTGGGAGGCTAAGTGGGTTATCCAACAGTCTTAGCCACAAGGGGTGAAGATCCTAATACTGGCCAAGGAAAGAGCTACCACTTCTGTAATTTTCACCCTATTGGGAGCAATCCAGCAGAAAACAGCAGAAAACAATCCCCTACATATGCTACTTATCACATGCTGGAATAATACACAGTGTTTCACCTTTTCAAAACTTCTCTTTGCTGTTGGTTTCTAAAAGTATACAGTTAAATATTATGCAAATATTAAAGGGAGGAAAAAAAATGTAAATTTAGTCCCACAATTGCATATATATGCATTAGATATGGCTAATTTGCATTATAATTATATTCTGTATTCAATAATTTGAATTTGAACTTGACTTTTTATATACCTGTAAGAAATGTAAAGCAGCATTTATTTATTTTTTTTACTGTGCATTCATTTGAAATTTTTCATAAGTTTTCTTTATTTTCTACACTGCTGTAACACTTGACTAGTTTTCCATTCTTTCTTAGTTAATTCACATTATTTTTCTTCTTTCCTAGAGCATAATTATTGGCCGCCCCAAAAAATCTGGCTGAAGGTACTGAGAGTGTCATTTATTTCTCAGCAGTTTGGTTTCTTTGGGATTATAAAGTGAAGGATTTGTACTAAAGTAGACTTTTATATTGCATATCGCCTGTAATGAGCGATGTTATTCATCCAGTGTTGTGTTTTGGTTGAGACTGACTCACTGGAGGATAAGTGGTTTAGGAAGTGGGAGTGAGGAGCTTCCTGTGAATGACTGAGGCCAGCGGGAGATAAAGGGGAGCCTCAGCACTCTCCTTCCTGTTTCAGTACCGTGGGGAAAAATAAACACGATGCTGGGTCATTTATTTCCACAGCACCATTAAGTCATGACATAAAGACACAAAAAACGCACATACCTGAGTACTCAAACATAAACAGACACACAAACACACACATACGTGTGTGCGCACGCTTACTCAGAGCCCCTTTGCCATTTCTCACCCGACCTCACCAATGAAAACCGATGTCTGAAGTCCATATAGATTTCCTTAATCAAACAGTAACAAAGTGCAGACACTACATTAATCTTTATGTATGACAGTGGTATCGACCAGGGTTCTATGAGCCAGGAGGCGAGTGTATTAGCTGGTGCCAAGGATAGATCAAGTCTTACCCATTCTGCATTGCAGCAGGATCATATGTTAACGCCATGCCAGTCTGAAAAACAAAATAAACAAGAAAAATTAGGGATTAATAAGAAAACAAGTGTTCCAGCAGGATTACACACAGTGTATGAAACAATATAAAAACACTGCAGCAAAAGGAAATGTCACAAACCAAAGAAAATGCAGATAACCTTTGTTACTCTAGCACCATTTATATCGCTTTTTTTCAACGTGACAGTGTTGTGTTATTGTAAAAAGTAGGAGAAAACAACAAAAGCAAATAATCTTTCAGTAATTAAGAAAACAAAAGTTCCGCAACAAAGCAGCAATACACTGAAAACACAGAGAAAGAAGTGATTTGTTTAAGACCTACATTTCAGTCATGATCTAAAAAGCTAAGAAGACAACTCTGCCTAGAGAACAGTTTGATCACTGCAGCTGCCTCAGTGACACTAAGAATGACAAAGATACTCAATAATAAATGAGCCCACTCACTAAATTTTAAGTGCAACTTATCAATGCACCATTTCCGCTTAGTGTCACTGTGTGATGACAAACATTTTTTGCCATGAATTTTGTGATAGGACTTAAAGTATCTTAAATGTAGCTTTAAAGTTGCGTGTTTATTGTTTTGTAAATTGGACACTGATGGTTTTTCTGATTGGGGTGGAATATTGTTAGGTCCATAATTTGCTGGACAAAGACCATTTTTGTAGTTTTCCTCTGTACACCATCACAGCGGATTTTAAAATCAAACAATGCAGGTTTTCAACTTTAATTCAAAGGGTTTTATCAAAAATTATGCATTAAGTGTTTAGGAATTATAGCCAGTTTCATACACAGTCGCTTATTTACCAGAGATCAAAGGTAAAAAAAATAAATAAAGCAGATATAATACCTGAATTTGTACTTTGTAGCTTTTCACTAATTTTAAATATGAGGTCAAAAGAGATGTCAGTGGAAATAAGTGCAAGGCAAATAAACCTCAGGGAGACAGCAAAAACTTTAGGAGTGGCCAAGTCAACAATCTGGTGCATTATTAAAAAGAAGGAACGCACTGGTCAGCAAGGTTAACTTCTACCAGAATGATGGGAAGAGAAAATTATGGAGGAGGAGAAAAACAAATACAAAGTATATAACATCATCTGTCGAACATGGTGGAGGCAGGATTATGGCATGAGCATGTATGGCTGAGTCACTAGTGTTTATTGATGTGACTGCTGATAGAAGCAGCAGGATGGATTCTGAAGTGTACAGGGCTAAACTCTCTGCTCAGACTGAGTCATGTGCTACAAAACTGATCGGAGTACGAATGAATAATGACCCAAAGCGTACTGCAAAAGCAAAGAAATGGGATTTTTTTCAAGAGTCAAGTTAGTCACCTGATCTCAACCAACCAACCAGCGCATGCTTTTCAGGTATTAAAATGCAAAACTGAATGCAGAAAGACCCATAAACAAGCAGCAACTGAAGGGGGCTGCAGTAAAGGCCAGACAGAACCAAAACATGGAGAAGTAGCTAAATTTGCTGTACATTCAGCCACTTCTGCTACCTGTAGACTGCTGTGTTTTCCCTGCACTGGCTTGCTGTATGTCACTTGTATGTCACAGGCAGTGCCGTCAATGTATTCCTGCACCACTGTCACCAAGACAATTTGTTGTACCTTTATTGTACTTGGAGAATAATTTGATTAAGATCCTGATTCTTTTTTGTCCAAAACAAATTAAATCAAATCTAAATCAACTCATTTCAAAGTGGAAAAACTGACAAGTGACAAAGCCAATGTGGAAGAAAGCTTAGTCAATAGGACAAAGTGAATTAGTATTGAAGACACGTTGTTCTATTTCAATCACGTATAGTCATGTTTTTATGAATGAGAGGAAATGAAGAAATGCCCTTTGGAGAGAAAAGGAATGAGTGGAAAACCAAGTTCCTTGTCTGGTGATGCTGTGTGTACATGTGTCCAGGTAAGTGAGAGATTGTGCCTGTGTGTGTGTGTGTGTGTGTGTGTGAGAGACCCTTTCAGAGTCCAGGAGAGAAACCTGTGTGCCGCAATCCTTCATCTGCATTCCTGAAGGTTCTCTCCCCAAGGAGAGCTAATCCGATTTCTTTTAACAGGAGGCTGCTGAGGATGGCAGATTTCATCAGCATACACACACGCACACACTACACATTTACACACACACACTCCTTTTTTTGCCCTTCCCTTCCCTCACTTTGCCCTCCCTCCCACTCCTTTTCTTCTTCAACATCTTGTGTTCTTCTTTCTCTCCTTACCTTTCTCTCTCCATCCCTCACTCTCCTCATCTCTTAATCTACCCCTCCCATCTTTTCTGTAAGTGTTTTGCCCTTGTTCCCCCATAGGGCTACCTACACTGAGCTATACAGTTAAGGGAATAGCAGCTCAGAGGTGTAAGGGGATCAGTGAACCTGGACCAAACCCCTGAGAGCGAGCAAAAACAGAGAATCTCCACCAAATGAAAAAGTCCCTGCTTAAACTATGGACGTGCAGGGACCCAGGCATGTGTGAGGTGGCAAACCTTTGTGTTTAATTTTGTGCAGTTGTACAACTGGCTATAAAAGGCTTTCCGAGACATTTTATTCAAAGCTGTAAAGGCTAAATGAAGGCACTTGTCCCTGCGCTTTGTAATTATTTTCTACTTTACATTTGCTTTTTTCTTTTGGCATCTGTGAACATCTCTTTCTGTAAATCCATATGTGCAAAGGTCTCTGTGTATGTATTTATACTCTTTACATGAAATCCAAGATCAAGAGAGTCACATTGCATGCCTGTCAGCATGTTTGTGTGTGTGCGAGTGTGTGTTTCCATGCTCGCTAATAGCAGTGGCAGACATGGCCAGCTGTCTTGGTGAGGCTGATAACTCCCCTAAGTGCTGCCCTTGGTTCCATGTGCTGATGAATTCCACAGCAGAGAAGCTCCTGACCGGGGACCCTGCATAGCCAGTGACTGATTACTGATGCAGTTAGCTTTTGGCTCTGTCAAAATGAGAGGAAAGGAAAAGACACAGACTGCGTAGCCGTCTTAGCTTGATCCAAGACCGGAGGAAAAAACTCGACTTTAATGCTGTACAGACCCTGTGAACAAAGCTCGGCCCCAATAGAAGCTCCCCTGAACAGACCTGACTTTCAAAGACCAAGCAGCCATTTATGTGAATTTTTCATGCTTTTCAATAAATAAGACGATTTACCGCGAAATGCTCTTTTTCTATGTAAATATAAACCTTTAAATATGTCCTACTGTACGCACAGTAAAATCCCAAAATGGAGCACAGTCACAGATGGATCCAAACTCATGAAAAAGCCATGGAGTATGACTCAGTTGCTTTTTTTTTTTTTGTAGTCAATCATTAATTCAAGTTTTCAAGTTTAGCAAGTTGTGAAGAATTACTTTGCATTAATATATTTTCAACTGTGCTCTAGGGTTTACAAAATGAGTTCTACTAATGTAGTCTCAGTGAAAATGTGAATGCATTTTATCATAGCAATAAAGCAGTTTTTTTTTTTTTTTAGCATATTATGCATGAAAATGCATGTGTGCATAATTGTGTTTAACAGCTGGTTAAAAACACAAGGACAGCCTATATTAGTAGCTTTAAAGACATCTCCTGTTCTTTCCACATCCAGGTGCCCTTCAGAAGCTGGAAAGGTTCACGCTCATCCGTCTCACTGTTTTTAACTCTCATTAACAGCAACAAGGGAGAGCAGCTAATAAAAATGATCCAAGTTAAATTTCAGTGAAATTAAAGGCAGCACAACAGTTGTGTTTATTTTCCTGTGCATAAATCATAATAATAAAACTGTTTTCAAAGATGCACCACAACCCTGAGCTTTTCTGAATATTACATACAATATAACAGAGGCGCACAAGAGAGTGCAAATGTTGGACGTACAGTAGCCAGTCTTTACCCTGCCGGCTTTCTAGTAACAAAATCTGTGTCATGTCCGAGGGCGCGCATACGAGAACAGTGCAGGTAAATGTGTGCGATCACATGAACTTCCTTCTACAGGTCCTTTGCCTAAACCAAACTGAATATTTCCCGCTGTTAGAACCCGGCTCATTTGACCCATCTCCTGCTGTGCATTACATGTGTGATCGATTCTCCTTACATTTTTTAGTGTCCATGAAAACAGCTCCACATCCCCTCTCTGTGCCCCCGGAATGCCCCGCCAACCCGTCTGGAAACCACAGGAAAACCGAGTCGAGCCATCGTCTGCGTGTCCTCACACATACACACACACACTGACCTGCTGCCTCCTTGTATTTTTTGCCGCCTATACACACATTTGCTTCTTCTGCCTTGTGGCTACACACACAAACACACACAGGGACATCTGTCAAGCTTTCACACAGAGTGGAAAGCCGGATGTTTTTTTTTTTCATCCACACTCATTCCCCTGGAGTAGGTGCTTGAGAAGTGTGACTTTGAAAGTTTTGTGTGTGTAGGAGTGTCTGTTGGTGAAAAAGAGTAAGGATGTGAAGAGAGCGAGAGAGAGACAGAGACAGAGAATGAGAGAGAAGAATGAGCACCCATGGCGCTAGGGTCTGTGTCTGCGTGTGAATTTGTGGCGGAAAAAAATGCAGTGACTAATATGTTTGTCAGCATGAGACAGCGAGAGACAGCACTTTCTAGACTCCCACTTTGGGTAGTTTACAAGAAAATCTGTCATATATTTCTCAATCCTCACCACCAGCCACCCTGCAGCACTCAACCCCTTGTAACTCCTGACTGATCATGCAATGTGTTCCCTCTCTCTTAGTCTCAGTGAGTCACTTGCTCTTTCTCTCTCCATATGTTGCTGTGGGATCTGGGAAGACTTCAAACAACGAGAAAAGGAGACAGTAGACAAAATGGAAGAGGCTGTGAGGAGAGAGGACTTAAAATATAGAAGGAAAAAGAGGAATAGTGATGGAAAGCTGAAGCTGTAGGTAGAGTGAGCTATATACTGTAGAGGGAGGAGGTAGAGAGACATGTCGAAAGAGACAGTAATGGATGGCGTAGGCTGTTGCTTCGCTTCATCTGTCTGCCACAGGGAGTGGAGTGAGGAATGGCCTCAGCTCTGATAAACAGACTAACATGTGATGGCCATCTCCCATCTCCCCTGCCCACAGCTGATCAATGACCACACAGATACACACACATGCAAGACATGCTGCACTTCTGAGGGCCACTCCATTGGATTATAAATGTAAATGTACACTGAATGTTTTAGATCAGCCAGACTATATCTGCAGACAGTCGGACTTGTGATCAGTGTTGGGTGTAACGTTTTTCAAAGTACTGCAGTGCTACTGCAATCGCATTACATTTTTCATTAATGCAGTGATGTAACGAGCTACTGTACTAAATTCAGTAATCGCATTACAGCTGCAGTTACGACATTTCTTGCGTTACAAAGATTCTTCAGTGATCTGCAGGCTGGGCAGATAGAAAGGAAAAACATCAATTTTTACTGCACAAAAGAAACATGAGATGCTGGCAAAGTAAAGTGCGTCAAGGACAGAAACAAGTGCGTTACGCTGCTAACACAACGTGGGCTCTTCACAAGCATCTGCACAGACAGCATGCTAACGCAAAGCTAGAGAAGAGCCCAGAGTGATGTTAAAGCTGAGTGTCTGCTGACCTCAGCCTGACAGCCGGAGCCTGATCTTCAACAGGTAGCAAAGACAGTGATGAGCAGTCAGGCTTGCAGCTGCAGCCTCCATTTTTACCTGTACACGTCTCTACAGCAGAATCACCGTGGAGATCGCATGCGTGTCGTCTACAGGGATAAGGATTTTAGGACTGTAGCTGTAAGGTTTATATTAACTGGTAATTATGTGACAGCACATTTTTGGTCATGTTACAAAGTAATAGGTAAGTAATATAACAAGTAGAGTGACGAATTGCTTTCTTTGGGGAATAATTAAATAACATACTGCACTATTTTTGAGAAAAGAAACATGTTACATATACTATGTTAACTTTTTTTGAGCAATGACCCCGAGACTGGACAATATGTGAGCCAAGTGTAAATGCAGTCTGCAGAGAAGAAATGATTTTCTTAAGAAAACTGTAAGGTCACCTAACTCTGGATGTTGCTGGTACCCGTGGGAGCCCAGCAAAGACACAGACGAGAAACAGAAGCCATACAGCAGTATCACTTTCCTTGACCCTAGACTTGCCATGATTAATAATAAGTCTGGCACCTCTCTCTCCCAAATTTGTAAGCAACACTGCAAAGCAAACTCAAGATTATAAAGAAAAAAGCCTATTATTACCAGATGTTAACACAAAAGTCTAACATTAGCTGTCAGCATCCACATAATAAATCAGACTGGATGTTAGATCAGCCGTCTGCATCATGTAGTTATTTAATGTCACCTTCATATGCTAAACATCTCATATGAAACCACCTCATCCTACAACTCCATTTCTTTTTCATTTGGTTTCAACTTCAAATATAAAAACTGAAGTTTTTATTTTTTCAAAAACAGTTAAAAACAATGGTATTTCTAAGCTTTCCAAACTTAAAGTTTGACAGTAAATGAAATAAAGCACAAATGTGCCTTCAAATGCCAGTACACAGAAGAATGCAGTTCACAAAAAAAACAAAAAAAATTGGAACTGGAACGGAATCAATACAAAAAACCAATTATTTATTCTCAAGTGGCTTTAATATTGGAAGCATGCATTGGGTGTAAATCTGCAGAGCTTATTTTCTTGGTAGAGGGTCCCGAGGAATGTGGTGGAGAAAAATTATGTTCAAACACATAAATTTGACGATCGGCTTGAAAACAATAAAAACCGAAACTCGAGCCTTCCTAAACTCACATTTAGACCTCAACCTGAAAAAAAGTCAGCACATACACACAAAAATATGACAGCACACTGTGGCCTCTCAGTGTCCTCATCATGCCTTAACACAGAGTAATTGGGGGGGACTGTGGATTGGGGGGGGGGGGGGGGCGGGGCCTGAA
>VUQJ01000890.1:0-15301 GCA_015108635.1 Andinoacara biseriatus
AAAATATAAGTTAGAAAATGAACATCATGAAGAGCTGAGATTGCAAAATAACAGCATAAACTAATAAAAAACTATTTTAGTGAATAAATAAGCCAAGTGCAAATGGGATAATTAACTCAGATGTACAATTTTACTTATTTTTGCAACCAGAGTGGCGTGCCCACCAATAAAAAGAATACCAGCTAAAGGCAGTTCCAGGACTTTGGAGGTTACACTGACTTCTTTTACGTAGTTTCTGAAACAAATTTATAGCCCTGTATCATTTATCAAATCATCTAAAGTCTCTTTAAAAAAAAAAAAAAGGAAAAAGGAGTCCTCCAATAAACTACCCACCGCCACCACAGACAGATATAATTTCCTTTCTAAAAGCCATGTCACACTGTACTTTTGTCTTTCTACAAAGGTCAAAGCCAAGAAGAGAATACACAAAAGAACATGCTGATAAAAGTGATATCCTCTATATTCAGTGCAGGAGGAAACATTGATATCACCGCACTGCTTTGCCTATTTTGCCTTTTTATCAACACAACACAGTATCATATCGGAAAACAAACCTCAGAGAAAATTCTGGAGAAACTCTGTTATGTGTGATAACACTGTAGCGAGGTGCCCTTTACTTGCAGATAGGGCTTATAATGAGGTAAAAACAGGGGAAAACATTGGATTAATAATACATGGGTCATTTGTAAATCAATGGAGGGGCACTGGGCCAGTGAATAGGCTTGAGGATTTATTCTGATTACAGAATGGCAATAAAGGACCATTTACAACCTGAATGGGACAGCTAGTAATTAAGGATCTGCCTTAAAACAAAAGGAGAAAAGAGTTCTGCGGGAGTATGCCGTTAACTCCGGGGAGAACCACTGCATGTTAATGGACATGCTGTATTTCACCTGCAGTTGGTGGACAAGTGCAAGAAAGCCGGTCCTCTAGGAAAATTTGCAGTAGACATCCATCTTATTATAATATTTGGACCGCACTGCAGTATAACACCATTGGCCTGCAAGGGACTTGCTGCATTGTGAGGCAGAATACATTGGAAATTGAGTGAACAAAGCCAAAGGGCACAAGCAAGTTTTGCACGACAAATCAACACGGTTACAAAATTTACACCTCACATTCTAAAATAATCCCGGCCTGTTGTCAAATGCACAGCCATTGTCATATTAATTATGAGTCATTCTTTGGGTTAGTCTAATTAACTTCCACTTTATTGTACCCAATTGCAAATACACCAACTATCGACTACATTAGTGTCAATATGATTTTATTCCCTTGACAGCATGATGGATTAAGTGCTGGTGGCTGTAGTCAGCCACCTCTTTAATTGGTTTGTCTAAATGTTTTATGAAATCAAGATAAAATTCAATCAATCTCCCGAAACTGCTGATTCAGCCTAACGTGCGATGGATATTTTGATTGATGTATGTGGCCAAGGGGGCCGCAAAGGTGATATGTGCCTGAGTAGCAACAGCTCAAGGTTAAATGGTGCTAGGAGAGTGTTTTTTATGATGGGAGGGGCAAAAAGGCAACACCCACACACACATACACACCCCCACACACACAGAGGGAGAAGTCGTGGGTTTTACTGCAGGACATGCTGCCGTTGCTGCTGCAGTTACGACAGCAAAGGAACAGAAGCTTCACAGATGGGTTGTGACGGCTGAGACGTTTAGAAGATGGAAAGTATGCTTTGATCAGTCTAACGCCTCGTGCACAATTGACTGCGCTCACCAGATATTTCGCAATCAGTCCATTGATTTCACCATCTGACTTTCATTGGAAATCAATAGTCATAAAACTTTGCCTAAAAGATTTGTTTTTATTTATTTATATATTTTCTTGCCCGGTTTGACAACTGTTTATACAGTTTTGAGCTCACAGGCTACAACCAACTGTCTCCTTAATGGACTGAGCTTCGTTTCTTTGATTACTTTATTTGATTTCATTAGCTGCCAAAGGTGGTTTGAGTCATGTGCCGTATTTAGCTTTTCACAGCACTCCAAGACTTCCTGTTTCTTCAACTATAATGCCAAGCTGCCATAATCAGAACGCTATCAATCAATCAGTCCAAAATCTACCGAGCTTACCATCACACCGAAAAGCAACAAGTAAAACATTTTGGCAGTTTACATTAATGCAGATGCACATATTTGATCATGAATTAAAGAACTGGACAAAACTGAAATTGTGACCTGATGATGGTGATATACTTGTCAAGATAACATATTCAGAACTCGAAATGTCAGCCTCTTTGTGTGCGCGCGGGAAAGTGAAAATATCACCAAAATAAGCAACTAAAATGTCCAAATTTAGCAGCAAACCACCAAACAGTGGTTACATCTCAATCCAAACCAGTGTGGCGGACCAACCAGCCAACAGTTACATCCCAAATAATCTGCATGACGAATAACTAGCATCGCTAATTAGCATTCTGTCAGTCTAATCAACACAAGACTGAGCTCTAATGACGTCTCGCCATCAAGCCTCCTTCACCAGAGAAGATGACACCGCTCTGCCCTGCATTAAAAACATACACTGAGAAATGCCCCGCTTTATCTTGATGTGATTTTTAGTGTGAAACTCTAATTATGCTTTAATGGGTTTTGTAATTGCAGATAAATTGCTTATTTTGGACGAGGATTGATGTTTTCATTCAAATGAGATAGATTTCTAATTAAAAGCTAATTGAGCATAAATCAGGGAATTGTCTCGCATTGGAAACGACCAAAGGTAACCATTGAATTTTTCATATATCTGCACATTTTGCAGGTCGGGCTGTAATAGGAGTTCACTGGCTGCCTGCAGCTGTGACTCACCGCATCCCCGCGTAGATATTTTTCTACAGTGTGACATATGCTATCTGGGATGTCAGCTGAAATGAGAGGACGGCTGAAATGCAAAGCCATTTCCTGCTTGTTCTATTGTGAGGCTCAGCCATGTTGCTCGCCTATTGTATGGCTTCTTCCAAGTTATCTGTCAGGCCTGGCGAGCACCCTATTATTTTCTGCCATTTGACTGTCCCCTCTGCCACAGTGCAACACTTCTGTCGGGCCATGTGATCAATCTGATTCTTTTGACACCCAGCGAACGGTATCTAGCTATCTGTAATGGCGGTAATGTTTTCTGTCACAAAATGGTCCTGGGAAAAAAGGGTGTGGGAGAGGGAGAGAAAGCTATAGTGAGAATAAGAGACTGAGTAAGAGGAAGAGAAGATAACAGAGAAAGGCAGACAACCTTTAGGAGAAATATCAGTCGAGTCTTTACCTAAAGTCAGAGCCACTTCTTTTTTTTTTTATTGTTGTTGCTGCCTCTCCCTTATATCCGCAGTACCTTCTCATGTTTTAAGCCTGTGAGTAAGACAGAAATCCAATCACAGCCTCACTGTGTGTGTGCACAACACAGCAAAACAACATTATTTGAGAAGCTGTTAGTCCAAAGTGCTTTATTCCTATTGATTCTTTGAAAACTTTGAGAAAAGAATCAGCGGAGGCAAACAGAAAGGCATTATAATTCCAGCGCTCCTTCTTACGTGTTGTCTTTCAAGGTGACACTGTGGCCCACTATTACGCTATACATGGCTTCACTGTCACTCCAGACTGACAAAGCTGTAAAGTGCCTCCTTAGCCCGCTGTGCTTTTCAATGTCACGGAGAAAAGCCAGCGCTGAAGTCGACCTCAGTCGTTTCCAGTTTATAGAAACCCAGTGTCAAGTTGGACTGTAAGAGCACAAAAGGTGCTAGTGAAAAGCTTAGAGTTTAAAGATGAAAAATCCACACCATGATCACACCTTAAGCCCTCTTCACACAGGATTACGGTTACCTGGCTATCGAATCATTGCGCGGGATTACCATCTTGTTCTAAATGTGGTAATCCATATTTTGTGTTCTCTACACTTGTCCTCTGCCTCTTTCCTACACTAGAGTTATGGATAATGTGTTGGCAATTATAAGTGAAAGTTTGAGAAGCATTTGGATGGAAATTCAGGGGGGCTCATGTCTCTACATAGCAAGGAGCCCCATTCAAACCCGTCACAAGAGTGAAATGGCAAAGAATGACGGGATGGATAACGTGCAAAGCGATATTTGGTGGGGAATGTTTTGCTGGCTTCCAACAGAGTCGGTTATTTTGTGACAGCTTATTAATATTAATGTTTCATCTCCAGCTGGCAATGTCAGTAAATGAGTGCAAGTGAAGCACATATTTTGCTCAGCCTATGTGAACATCTTAAATGAGTGAATAATTTCTAAATCACATGAGGATCAATGGTAGTACTGGATTGGGACAGTTTTTAAAAGATAATTTTGGCACACTATGGATGGCACTCTATGGATACTTACATGCCATACCATAATTACCATAATCTTGTGTGCCAGTAAAATTTGTTTTCTCATAGACAGGTGCATGCACTCACGGCCACCTCATTAGGTACATCTTTCTAGTACTGGGTTTGACCGCCTTTTGCCTTTAGAACTGCTTTAATTCCTCATGGCACAGACTCAACCAGGTGCTGAAAACATTCCTCAGACCTTTTGGTCCATATTGACATGACAGGATCACACAGTTGCTGCAGATTTGTCAGCTGCAGATCTAGTTTCACCACAGCCCAAAGCTGCTCTATTGGATTGAAATCTGGAGGCTGTGGAGGCCATTTGAGTACAGTGAACTCATCGTCATGTTCAAGAAACCAGTTTAAAATGATGTGAGCTTTGTGACATGGTGTATTATCTTGCTGGAAGCAGCCATTAACGATGGGTACACTGTGGTCATAAAGGGATGAACATGGTCAGCAGCAATACTCAGGTTGTGGTGATTAACCAATGCTCAGTTGGTGCTAAAGGGCCCAAAGCGTGCCAAGAAAGCACCCCCCCACACACACCACTACACCATCACCAGCCTAAACCTTTGATACAAAGCAGGATGGTTCCATGCTTCCATGTTGCTTACACCAATTTCTGACCCTACCATCTGAATTTTGGGGCAGAATTCAAGATTGATCAGCTTTTGTGAGTCCATGTGAATTGCAGCTTCCGTTTCCTTTTTTTAGCTGACAGGAATGGCACACTGTGTCGTCTGTGTCCTGCTGTAGCCCACTTGCTTCAAGGTTCAATGTGTTGTGCACTGGGCGATGTTTTTCTGCATACCTTGGTTCTAACAGACTTATTTTGCCTCCTAACAGCTCAAAGCAGTCTGGCCATTCTCGTCTGAGCTTCTGGCATCAACTAGGCATTTTCACTCAGAGAATTGCTGCTAACTGGATATTTTCTCTTTTTCGGACCATTCTCTGTAAACACCTAGATATCACAGTCTGTGAGGCTGATCGTGTGGAGCGTAGGGAAGTCAGGACCCAAATGCAGGACACAAGGCAGGCAGACAGGGGTAAGGAAAAGTGAGCCTTTTATTCAGGTTGATACAAAACATGAACATAAAGTACCAGGATAGGGAAGACTATAACTGAAAACCTAAACTGAGAACAAACTGGAGTGGGGAAACACAGGAGCTAGGGAACACTGGAGCTCGAAAACATGGGAACAGGGATGTAGACGGGAACATGAACCCGACGCAAGTGGACAGAATGGAAACAAGGAGACAAGGCTGAACTGAATCACAAGAGATGAGTCAAAGGAGATAAACTAGAAGCAAAGCATGAGAGACAAGACAAAATAAAACAGGAAACGCTGAACATGGAGACAGGAATGAAGACCTGACACCACGCAGGAAGACAGACACATAGAGGAAATGCAGACGACACAGGAGAGGGAGGGAACATGTATACTGGGGGAGACACAGAGGGAGAACTAAACTAAAGCACCAGGAACTGAGAACACATTGAAATATACTTTAAAGATAAGTACACAAAAAAACAATATAAACACAAGTCAAACCAAGAATCTCAGTGGCCCATTTTGTCTAAATGCATTACGTTGCAACCATGCGATTGGATATTTGCGTTAATGAGCAGTTGGACAGGTATACCTAACAAAGTGGCGAGTGTGTGTATGTTTGCTGTGTAGTGTCATGTAAGTGATTTGGTGGCTGTCAGGTGTTTATTTCTGTGGAGCCTTCAGTTACAGTTGTAGCTGTAATTAGTTTTGCTTGTATGGGAAATTCTGCATTCAGCACCTGTCACAAAAGCATCACCTGGAAGAGAAATGAGACCACAGTAAAGAAGCTAAAGTAATAAAAGTTTTAACATACCTGTAATGCCAGTCTACCTCAGCAAAGGGCGTGGAACTACCTTGCAAGCTTGCTAGCCCTTTATTACTCCACACTAGCTGTTGTGTTGTTTCTGTTGCAGTATAAGACTATAAGAACCTGCAGAAATGTATGACAATATATTTATATTTTTTTAATTGGAACTTGCCAATTGGAAACACCCTTATCCTCTGAAGAGAAGACATCAAGGAGTATTATTAGCACTGAGAGCTAAAACTACACAATGTGCTGGTGTATCAAAAATTTATGGTGGGGTGGGGACATGCGTATATCATTTAAAATGATTGAAACGTTACACTGTAGCAGCAGCTCATCTCCGATGCATGACAATACAAAATGAATAAAATGAATTCCAAAAGTTTAATAACTTATGTCACCTTATTGTTACCTCAACTGTGGATGGTGCCCTCTTGCACCTTTGGTAGCATATCTATGCATTCTATGCACCGGATATGATGGGAAAATAACCAATATGGAAGCAATGGGGATGTAAAACTCTTAAGACCTTTTCAGAGGGACAGGGCTACTGCTGCCATCTTAGCTGTACTAAAGTTTTCCATGTAGGTGAATGCAACAGTAGCGCAGCCACCATTTTGGTTCCATCTTTATGTTTTCATGCCACAGATCCTGTCATGAACTGTAGTGTGTGGAGGAGGATACAAGTACAGTACACGATGAAATAAAACAACAGCAAGCCATTTATTGCATGTTAACAAAATCCACGAAAAACTGAATTTAACTAGAAGGACACTCGATAGATCACATACCTTACCCACCCCATGCATTCTATGTGCTGATACTACACTGCAATAGATACTACCCAGTGTTGTCATCAGGTTCAGCTATATTTTGGTGTTAGTTGCATGTCACTGGCTTTTTTTCTTACTCTACAGAATTGAAATATTTTTTTGACCCTATAATTTTCCGTTTTGTGGATCATTAGATCTGGAATCCGTTTTTGATCATGAGAAAACTTTGCTACATGACTCCACCAATTGGTGGGCGAGGTAATGATACATGAAGATCATGGAGAAACAGTAAGCAAATAAACCACACAATGGAGACTCCAGGCAGAAAACCTGACGAAGAGTGAGACCGGTCTATTTATACACCCTAGGATGATTAGGGAAGCGGAGACGGTAGGGTAATAAGGCACAGATGCAAGCAATCACACACAGATGAAGACAATCAGGAAAATCAGGGCGAGACAAACACAACTGACACTAACACGGGACACCAAAAGAAAGCAAACCTTTAAAGTAAAAAGTAACCGAAAGACAAAGACTCATTTTAACATAATGACAGAAACACATGAACACTGGATAACAAAGACCTAATACAGAAGGATGGGACAAAGGAAGGAACATTTAGGAAGACACAGAAAAACTAAACACACAAGAAATAACAAACTCAAAACAGAAACTAAAGCAAACTGAAGACCAAGAATTCACAGCTCTTCCTAGACTAGAAAATCATCCACAACTCCATTAAAACCAGACTGGAACCAGAATTCAAATAATGCAACAAGACTAGAACCCAACATTCAAACAGGGATGCAGTGATCGTCCAGCCAGAGACCAGAATCAGATGATTTTCAGCATGGTGTTCAGCTATATATTCGATTACAAAATGATTGGTTTCATGCACAGCAACGCAAGCAAATGGTCATGCAGTACATACACGCACACTAAAATTTGTTTTGTTACATAAATCTGTTGCTTTTGTAAATATGGCAGGTAAAGGTGGGTGTACAGCAGCTCATTGTCAGTTAATTATCTTTCCAGTAGAAAAGCACTTTATTTTCAGTTGTTTAAGTGGACCTGACAAGGTCCCTTTAAGTTAGTGCAGATTTATTTTTTTGTATATGCTTTCAATTATATTTATATTTCAATTATATTCCTGACTAAGAAAGCTACAACAGGTAGACTCAAGCTCTGCACAGTGTCAGCACAGCACCAATCACGTAAATTCACTGAAAGACAAGAATATTAACATGAAACTATCATTTAACTTACATAGAGCTCTGGAATTACATCTGCATAACACATTACTCTGTGTGGAAGGAATAGGAAGCGTGTGAGTTTATTGTTTTGTTTACTACAGTGCAGAAAAAGAAATGGCCACCTTGCCCATTGAGGCTATAAGAATTCAATCTGAACAAAGTGTGCAGTCTAAAAAGAAAAGAGATTAATGTTGCAGTATGAGATCCAGAAATATTAAATGCCTTCCAAAGTTTGTCTCGTGTCCCCAAAATTCCACCTCTCTCCCTTTTTCTCAATGACAGACGTTAAACATTATATCCAAATTGGATCTGGGAGATGCAAGCGTACTCTGCATCTGCTCTGAGGGACAAATACACTGAGGCGGCTGATCGTTCGAGAAGGCGCTGAAAATTGTGCTGTCATGGTAGAAAATGCTGAGAGATTAATATGGGTGCATTTCACTGCCATCATCTCGCTTTCATTATCAAGTAACAAGCGCTGGAGAGAAAAAAAAAAAACTGCTTCACTGCTCAACCTGAGATGTGAGTGTGACATTATGTTGACAATTCAGTGTGTGAGTACTGTTCAGACAGATACAGGCATATCAATGCAAGCCATTACTGTCTTTAGTAGATTGGCTTAGCTTTGTGCTGAGGTGTAATTGCGCAGCTGTCTGGCATTAGTCCTGCTGAACAAATTGGTTTGGGTAAGACTGCCTTCCAAATGTACCAATAAGGATGCTGTATGATGCACAGTGCTTTGCTTTGCTTCTAGCTTGTGACAATGACTGTTTTTGCCTTAGCTTGCAAATATTTATCATACTATTATAAACTGGCAGTTATGAAATGCTTAATTTATTAAAGGTCAGAATGCGTGGGCTGCCTATCAGTCATGTTTGTCAAGCCCGCCAGAACTGTGGACACTCGGAGAAGTCTGTCAATATGCATGATGTTAGCTTTACATCCTTGTTAGCTCTTACGATGTTTATGCTAATGTCTGCTGAAATGTGGAAGGCCGTCGTAGGGATTTCAGGCTTTGTCGCTTAATACAGTCACATGAAATGCCATTTCAGTTATCTACTTATAAATCCCTGGGTTACATGAACCTGAGGGGTGATGGCACGTTCCCAGTAAGTGAGACTTTTGCTCTAGTATATGTTTGGAATCAAAATCCCTTTTCGCTCACGAACTCCAGACAAGATAGAGAGAATGTGGACTGGGCCTTCACCCATGTTGTATGGACAACAGGAGATGGGCTGTGAGTAGTCCACATACTCCACAGACTTTTTATTAGGTAGGTGTCAGGATAAAACTCATTCGGTATTTCACTGCCACATGCAGTTTCTCCAGGTAATATCAGCTCTCCGTGCATGACAACTGCCTATATCATAGCTAATGAAAGCTAATAAGGGTGTTAAAAAGCCTTTAACTGCTACACAAGACATCTGCAATGTGCTGCTTGCATTGTGATAGTGCAACAATGTTGTACAACAAATGTCATATAAATTTATACCTTTTCGCAGCCCTGGCAGCAATGGTGGTGACACTGATTCATCTGAAAATCTATCAAACAGAGCCACAGAGAATGAGCCACATATTACTTAAATGTGTAATGCTCTCAGTCCCCGTTTTGATGTATTTACATTGAGTACTATAAAGCTGTATTTTTTTATTGACAGTTATAAAATCTGACATTCATAACCTTGACTTTGCCTATTAAAGCACAAAGGATTCATAGGAAAGTTGTGCTGCATGTAATTGAGTTGATGTTATCTCTGATAACTGTTAACTGCTTCCTTTGTAGTATTCAGTTGCTGCCAGTATATTTACACAGAACTCCTTATTGCTACTTTTTTATCTGTAAAGATAAAGCATACACCAAATGCATCACATATACAGTAAATTAGTCGAGGCAGACCAAAGTGCTGTTGTTTTCGAGAGCTAATGGATACTGATGATGAGAAATATGACAATTATATTCTCAAATGTGACACCACTATGGGTGGCCTTTGAAATTTTGGCCTATACATGTATGCATGAAACTTCCACAACACAAAACTGACTGAGTCACTCCGATGATTTCATAATTCATCAATCCAGATAATCAGTTTTTAAAACACCAAACACCTGAGAGCTATCCTATAGTCTGTTCCGTACCTGAGATTGTTTTTCCAGAAAATTTAAGCTCCCACTTTGATTAAAGTGACAAGGCAACTCTTCCTTTAGTGTCACAACTAGGTCACATTTTTGACACAGCTCAGCTCTGCGATATACTGGAGACATGTCAAGGGTGTAACCTGCCTCTCACCCTATTCCACCTGGGATAGGCTTCAGATTCCCCCTATGACTCCCCCTATTGGATAATTGGAAAATAATGGATGGATGATGGATGGATGGATGGATGGATGGATGGACGGACTAGTGCTCACTAGTGAGTATTGTAGCCTAAAATTTTCATTCATGTTATTGATGGCCTTTTTTGTGTTTAGCAATAGCTTAACTCAGGGCATTAAAAAAAAGGAAGATTTTGACAGTAAAATTTGTCTGTAGTCAGCATAAGTGTGCTTAATAGAAAAATGGGGGGAAAAGATCAAATGGGTTTCTATGATGGCTTCAAGTCAGCAGTCTTTTAACAAATCAAAACATGATTAATCTCTCCCATAAAATCTGTGGAACGGAGCAGCGTTCTTATGAATGGACCTTCAAATTCCTCAAGAGATGATTAATCAATGTCTGCTGGAGACAGAATTTATTTTCTAAGGAAAAAGTGTGACTTTTGTCAGCTTTGACTCTAATGAGTTCCCCTGTAGAATTGCAAATTACAATTAAGGGGTTTTTTTTTCTGTTTTTTCTGCCTTTGTACTCATCATCAGCCCATGAGACACATACTGTCAAATACGATTATAAAACACAATATAAGCTGTACTTAGTAACCCAGTGTCAGACCTCATATCTCAAAGGTAATACAGAAAGAAAGCCTGGGGGGTGACTGAAAAAATGTAGTGTTTGATTACTTAACTGAAACAGTCAAAGGTGTTTTGCAATCATTTCCATTTGCAAGGTCCAGATGGGTGAAAGAGACAGATTTAATGATTTTGCAATTCAATTAAATGGTCTTTTAGCAGATCTACGCCTACTTGCATAGTTTTACAACTAAGCATTCTAGCTGATGCAGTTTTCATCGAAATGTCTGTAAAATAAAACCAGCTGTATTATTCTCATATCAGAAAATATCCTCGATATCTGTGAGTTCTCAGACAAGCTCTCACCCCACCGGACCAGGCAGTCTCAAACCGGTTAGGGGAGCGACGAGAAATGTAAATTTTAAATTTTACTTTCAAAGTAGCTTTGAGCATTAAGGAATAGCAAACCGCTCCTATGAAAGTTTCAGTCCAACCGCTTTGACGATAATCCCTTTCTCATCACTCCTTTGAACGCATTTGGTGCAGTTAAAAGAGGAACAATCGATAATGAACTGAATCTGGCCACATTAGGGCCCCCATCTGGGATATAAATGTTCTCTTCCCGCGAAAATCCATAACATCACGGGTGAAATGCAATGACAGAGCTAAAGAGAGAATATGTTCTCAATGCACTGGTCTTTTTTTTCTTTCTTTTTTTTAAAAACTGAAAACAATACAGCACTTTCATCCATTTAGGAATCCATTGGCGTCCATCCACTGAGCCCTGCATTGTTCTTCTGTCAGTGTTGTCCAAGTGTGGAACTGTCTCAGGAAGATGATTGAAATTTAACTGCATTTTTTCCTCAACTCAAATGCTACAGTATAAATTAACTTAATAACACTACATTATAACACAAAAGACACGCTCTCCTTTGCAGTCTTCATTTGCGTTCTTTGTCCATTGTTGAATCTGGGCACGTATGCCCTATTCCCTCACCTGCTTCCCACAGGGTCATATTCCACCTCAGTTAATTGAGTAATTAAATATTTTTATATCCATGCTGGTGTGAGTGGGGACAGCCGTATAAATACTGTAATAACAGGGCTGACTTTCTGCAATGAAGGTCAAGCTTGTTGCACAGACTTCTGTCTGCCCCTTAAATATTTCATTACTTCAAAATGAAAAATTGCACCCCCAATTCAAACATACCTGCAAGTCATTCAGAGAGGCTTTAAGATGGAGCATTTAGGATATAAGCAGGGCAGATTTTTTTTTTTATTTACCTTTTTTCCCCATCATGTCACGATTATCTTATTTGTGCTCCTCTATGATTCTTAGAAACAGAGATGTGATTCACCATCAGCAGTGACTGAAATGATTGGAATCATATTACAGGTGTACTTAATCAGCCCACTCTGATTAGGAAAACAGGACACAAGGTAAGAAATTATGCATGCAATGGATGGCAGCAGTTAATGATTGTATTCACTGTAGCTGAATCTGCAAATGCGTTTTTAATTAAGAAATGATTTTGTATGGTGAAATATTAAAAAAAAAATGCCAACACAGTGTCACCAAGGTGACATCTCCAATTTAAAAAAAGAAAATACTGTGTAAAATACTGAGATAATAAGCAAAATATTTAATATGAGAAGTTGCATTTCTGGCACTTTGGATAAAAAAAAAATCTGTTATTATGGAATATAAATGGGCTGGTATCAGCAGTTGAATGTGCTACCCGAGCAGAGCAAACCTGCACTCCTGCCACACCTGTGCAAATCAGTGGACATTGTCCTATGGAGTCGGCAGGTTAAAGACGAGTGAACGATGTGACTGCATCAGACATTTGCAGTCTCACCAGCAACATCGCTCAGTAATATCTAGAATAGTTTGCAGAAGTGTGTGTGTGTGTGTGTGTGTGTGTGTGTGTGTGTGTGTGTGTGTGTGTGTGCCTAACATTCTCATGTTGCATGAGGAAAATGTGAAAGCAGCCACATGATAAATCACAGTATCAAAAAGACAAATTTTAAAAGACAAAACATAAACAGTTAATGTAATTTTCTTTTGTGTTCTGACCAATCAGCAGATTCACCGGCTGTCCCCCTGAGCCACGCTGCCTGCATAGCTAACAATTTGAAATGAAGAATCCAATGTCACTGCAAACATCTACCTGCAAAAAAAGTCTTTTCTCATCGTCATCATGACCAAACACGTGGCTAAACGCGTTCTTCCTTCCTGCAGATAAAAAAATGCTCCCCTTGATTCAGCAAGTGAAAAACAAATTAATTAATGGACAATTAAAGGCGAGGTCCAATGTCAGACACCGATCCTTCCCTCGGCACTGCTGTGCAGCCACTTACAAGCATGCTAAGGGTAACCTAGGATAACACTGATCAGCCTCCCTCTTTGCAGGGGGCCAGGCCCCTGCAGTCCAATCACCATCACAAAGCTCACCTCTTCACCATTTGAGCATGCACAGTGAAGACCCTAATGTTAAACATTAATTATTCCACAGACCAAGACTAATTTGACTAATCAGCAATTATGGGACCCAAGGACGCAGTCACTTGAGTGGCAAATGCCAATATCCACTCTGCTGGTGGGGGCAAAGGGAGGGGTGGCTATGGATCAACAAGCCAATATGGAAGAACTGATCTATCATTTTGTCAGCCATTGTCCAGAGGGCGTATTGTGTGTTTTTCCAATGAGGAGCAGCGACAGCACCGGTGGGGAGGGTCAATGAGCTACGCCTCCCTGGTGAATGTGCAGCCATGCTAACAAGTGACTGTTAAAGCTTTTAATTACAAAGGAGCAGCAGGCAGAGGTGAGGGAGGTGCGTGCCACTCTTAGCATCAGCGTTACCACTGTACAAAATGCTGTTGTGTCAGTAATGGTGCTCTAGCAGTGGTCTGAATTTTAATCAATCGTTTGAAAAGGCGAAATGAATCAAAGGCCACATGCAGCCATCATCATATTATAATACTCTAAAAAAAAAACCGCTATCAAAGCAGTCCAGACTCATCCGAATGACTGTTATTAAAGACACTGGACCAAAGGGTCTGCGAACTCATCTTCAAACAGATTGTGTACATGTTGAACCCTATTGAATCAAAGTGGAAAAGAAAAACATAAAGTGGCCATATTTCAATGGTGCATAAATTATAACCCTCTTTCCTAAAAATGCACTCAATTCCATTCCAGCTTCCCACGCTATACAAGCATAGCATTTACAGAGAGCTTTTAACCGATTGCATTATTTAAAAAGCCACCCCAACGCACAAAAGCAATTTGGTAGAATAGCAGCCGTAAAATATAGCTTTCAGTATTCAGTCGTGGGCACAAATGGTTTGTCTTTCATCACCACTTTTTTCCTGTGACTGCTTCTGTCCTCTTGTCAGACATGGCACCCACCGCCCCCACCCTGTTGCAGAGAGCATCATAAACGTTACTGCTGCACTCCAGTACAATTGATCTCCCATCAGGTACACTTGAACCCTCCAACCCCACCCAATTCACAGAGCATTTTCAAGGGCTCTTTTTGAATTCTCTCATTTGATTTTTAGCAGTGCCTTTACAGGAAGCCGTGGCTGTACAAAGACACCACAAATGTCCAAACTTTCAAAAGGTCAAAGACAGGAATGCACTCGGAATTAAAGGACTGGAAACACCATTTCACCATTTCTGGTTTGATTACTGTAAAGAAAAATCCAGATAAACAGGGAAAAGAGATTTCTTTGGGTTCCAGCTCATCTGGTTAAAAGCTAAGAAAAGTGGGGGGGAAGGGAACCATGCAGCTAATTAAAATGCTGAGACTGTGTAACCTTCAGAGTTTCTATGTTTAAGCATGGTTTCTTGCTCCACCAGAAAGTGGTAAATTAAATCAGGTCTGAACAGTGACACGCCGTGAGAGACAAGTTCAATATGTATGATTTATCTACTTAGACAAATGAAATCACTGTCAGCTTATTCTTGCGAAAAAGGTTTCGATGTCTCCTCCTTGGGAGCAAATGCAATATGAATCAAATTTGATTTTGTCAGAAAGGTTTTTTTTTTTCTCCTTCCCCTCATGTCCCGTGGGAATGGCTTTAAAGGGTGAACTGGCAGTTTGTTTTCATACTGGATGACACAAAGTGTCCTTCCACCGGCATTATCATAGTACAGTAAAAGAGATGTACTCAGTACTCAGTATCATTATCCTCAT
>VUQJ01000895.1:21854-37478 GCA_015108635.1 Andinoacara biseriatus
TTTTTTTTTTTTTATACGTACCTGCAACATCACTGAAATAAAAGATCCAGGCGGCTGCGAGTAGACCGACTCCGCAGACGCAGAAACGGGGGAGGAGACGTGTCTGCCTCGGTCTTCTCGGAGCCCTCATACCGCCCGCCGCCGCTCGTCGGCTCTCCGCTCAGAACATGTCGGCACCGTCTCTGTCCCCCTTTTCTCGGATGCCTGCTCTCAGACCGAATAAAACTGGCCTGTTGCTCTCTTTGATTTATCGTCTTTCAGCTGCTGTGGCTTCGGGCTCCATCCAAGAAGCAAGAGGATGTTAAACAGGCTCGGCCTGTCCACAGCATCTCCGGCAGTCTGCACTAACCACCCAGCATCCACACGCTTCGCATCCAGCGGAGACGCGCAGACAATGAATCATCAGCCAGCGCCTATATAAAAATATCCCTCATTTCAGACCATCTTCTCATTCCCCCTGCCCTAAATTTGATCTCCTGTTTATGATTTTCCCGTCGAGGATGTTTTCCTGGACCTATAGACTAGAGCGCCTTCAGCTGGGTGGGGCGACGCGAGTGAAATACTGGTAACACGAAGCAACGATGTGTCACGTGTAGCGATTAGGACCATGGATGCATTTCTGAATGAGCTCAAACGGGCCAAAAAGTCTAGATCGAGAAATCACAAATACATGCAAAAACTGCACATAGAGGTAAACCATGAAATTAGTCAAAATGTCCAAGAGGCGAGTCTCATTTCTATGGTCACTCAAAATGTTTGGACTTGGTTTTAGACTTTCTATCATTAACAAAGCTTCAAAATGCTGATGGTTTATAATCTTTTAATAGATTTGTCACTGCAGGAAAAATACTTTCTAGCAAATAAGTAATACTCAACAAGTCAACAATTAAACAGACAACAAGCACATGCAGAACCCTGAGACTGAGGCAGCTAAATGCATCATGAAAAAAACAAAACAAAAATTCAACTCAAATGCGAGCATAAACCACAGGGAAAGTTAAGCTCAAATAGGAGGCAAGGCCCCATAATGAACACTACAGTAAGGATATAACATCAGGTGCATTCTACTCCACAAAGTGTTGATGGAAAAGAGGTCAGATTTTCCTGCGAAGCTTCCTGAAGCCACAAAGGCTAAAACCATGAGAATGACGATGCCCAGCATAAAGAAACCCGCTCCATGGACAGCTGCCCCCAAGGTACCTGCATATCTTAGGACAGTTGAGAAGAGGGACAAGAGGGGCAATAAGTGAGAAAACATAAATTAGAGGTGCAATGCAGGATGAAAACATGCTGGCTCCATCATGTATCAAATCCTATCTGAGTACCTTGTGGTCTGACGGTTAACTGTGTGAAGACAAGGTTTCAGCAGCTCCTCTGCCTCAGCTTCCTCCTGCAATGTAGCAGGCAACATTACTGTAGTACTTCTAACTCTCTCTCTCTCTCTTTTTTAATTTCATACAGATGTCATACATTTCCGAGCTCTACAGAGTCGGTCATCCCTTCAGCTGATGAGGCCAGCAGTTTAAGTTCCTCTGCAAAGGAAAGAGGAGGGCTGGGCAGTTGTTCCTTCTCTCTCATCAGGTCACTAAAAGCAGACAGTGACACAGGTTATGTTATGAGCTCTCCCACTACACTGTGGAATCTTTTAAGCAAAAGGTTCTTTGAGTCAGAATTACAATGTGGCCTCATCTAGTCTGTCCTCCAACTGCTTCATCAGCTCCTGGTTTTTCAGCCTGAGGTCCTGCAGCAAAGAAACAGGGTCAGACAGTAAAACACCTCAAAACCCTATAAGCCACTTTCACACTGCAGATGAAGCAGTAAGCATAAAAGGCCAATGTCTATGTTTTAAAGAAAAAAGAACTAAAATATACAAGCCCTCCACCAAACAGACTTTAAAATGAGATCTTATTCAAAGATTTATGCAGTTACTTTTATTTCTAACATTTTTTAATTTTAAATCAAACAGTAATCATTGCCCACTACTACTAATTGCATGCATGGCTTGCAAGCACACAGCATGTTTAAGATGCTACTGATTTCCAGTGATGTTTAAGTCAGAAAACTGTAAAAATTTCTCCAAAGTCTTCAGCTTACAACTCCTGATGTTATTCATGGTAAAGCTGATGTCTGTTTACATTAATACCCTGTCGCAGAACATCTTTTCTTTTTCAGATTTACTTTCTTGAGATTTGTATTCAGAAACTTCTGCTATTTATTTGGAGTCATTCTCTGTACCTGCACAATGCTTCCTGCATCTAAGCAGACATAAAACCTCAAATATAATTTCCACCTTGAGGCTTAAAAATTGACACGGTCTTCTTATCATGATGCCCCCCCCAACATACATTTGATTAATTTGGTGAAAGAGTTGATTTTTTTAACCCATCTCTCTGGTTGCAAATAAGGTTTCCCTCAGATGCCTCTTCCACATCGGCTCTGTTTGTGGATCTGAACTGCAGTGGAACAGTGCACTAACACTCTGTCAGCTAAACTTTCTAGCAGCGCTTTTTAAATTCATGATGTTTTGTTTTCCTTTCTTGCACAGCAGGAGTGCAGTTTTAGCTCAAAGTCTTGCAGATACTGTCTTGACTTTCAGAGTTCCTTTTAACTGTCACTTCTCTGTTACTCGTCAGACAACTGAAAGAGCTGGAGGTTACTTTGATCTTTTTAAAGACTTCTCTTTGATACCCTGACAGTCTTTTCAACTATGACAATTCTTGACCTGTCAACAATTCAATTATGGCCCAAAGCGTATCCAGACTTTTACAGATCCCAACAGATCAAAAGGATGTGCACATATCTTCACAGAAAGGAAACTATCACGTTTCAAACTTGGTGAAAATCTTTCTCTAGTCAATATTACACCAACCAGCACACTTCCGACTCCCGTGACTCTTTCCTGATCTTTTACTGAAATGATTAACAAATTCACCCTGATTGATTTCTTAGCTGCTTTGGTTTTAGAAATGTGTATGATGAGTTACATTATATGTTCAAATTGAATAAATTATACTGAAAAAAGAAAATATCTTGTTTTTGGAGTTTTACTTTTTAACTGATAACAGTGGATACGAATATTGTTACCTTTATGGCGTTTGAGTACTCTTCTACAGTTTCATCCAAATGTTTCAACTGCAAGTTTTTCTAAAAAAAAAAAAAAGTAAATTAACAAACAAGAAAGAACTGTCTAAATGTTTGTGGTGAACTCCAAAGAGATTAATGCTTGTGAGAAAATCTGACATTGTTGGTCAGTTACTGCTTGCTATTTGGTTGCTCTTGTACATACCTGATGAATAACCTCATCTCTGTGCTGCAGTCCTGACTGAGCCTCTTCCATTTGAAACTAAAGAAACACACAAAAATACAAATGATAAGCAGAAGAAGAGAAGAATATCATTCACAGGTGGTATAAAAGATGAAAACCTCAGGGGTTTGACGAACGAACAATGCAGAAATTTTAATGGGCAGCAGGGGGCGTCTCCTCTGGTTGCAAAAAGACTTCTACTTGTGTAGAAGACTATTGGAGAAAAGCCATTTGCTTCCTCGATCTATGATGTACACTTTTCCGAGAACTTTATGGGCTCCCTAATTTCAAGTCATACTGAATAAAACATGATTTTTTTAAGCAATGGTCATTATTAGAACCAAAATGAAGGATTATGCGAGGCATGCTTATTCGTTATCAGATCCGCCCCTCGTTTGCCACATTCAGTTTCTAAACTCTAAGATGACAATGACATCAACACTCATCTGAAGGCTTCATAACTGGACTACACTAATTAAGGTGTGATATTAAGGTGGTTATGACTGTGGTAGAATTGATTGTTACCTCCAAGGCCTGAAGAGTAACCTTGAGGTTGCTCAAAATCATCTTGCCCTGGTCTCTATCTTGCTGGAGGCTTTTGAGCTAAAAAAAAATAAAAAATTCAATTACATTCAAATTTACATTTAGAAACTGCTTTCAAGTTTATGCAAAAGTTAAGATGACAAGATCTAAACTCAAAAGCACAATCCATCCAAGGTAAATCTGGAATTCCTGGAACGCTTTGCCTGTTTTCTCTGTTAAGCATGTATCACAGCTAATGCCATAAAATATGAGGACTGTCTAAGCTGGTCACTGTATGTGGAAAGTAATGCCTACCTCTGCTGTTAGCTTCTTATTTTGTTCCTTCAACATGGAGGATTCCTTCTCCTACACAGAAAACATGAAGTATTATCTGAGCTCCACCCACTGAGAGATCAGTGCAACATTATATCTACATTTTATGAAGCTTAAATATATCAAACACATCTGGTTACAAACCAATGCCTGGATCTTTTCTTCACTGCATCTAGTTGCCTCTAGGTCATCTGCCAGAGTTGTGTAAGGCTCTTCTTCAACCTGTTGTGCGTCACGGGCAAGTTTCTCCAGGCTGCAGCCACAGAAACACAGCTATAAGTTTCTGACCACATTGATTAAAAATATTAATAAAGTATTTCACCTTATAAAAGAAAAAGAAGCACATTCATGTAGCTAAAAAATAAGTCATTAACTTTTTAAAAATTCCAAAAGTAAAAGATTGCGTCTTTGATTCATTTGAAAAATATATGTAGGAGAGATCTAACAGTGAAAGGCAAAGTATTACACAGGCAACAATGAAACAAGAATATTAATTTTAAATTAGTTAAATATTAAAAACTCAACCTCTCATACTGATGAAGTATTGAACTGGTTTATTAAATTCTGAGCAAGAATCAGAAGCACTGCTGCTGCCTTAAGGGCCAAAGATGAGGATCTTTGTCTTTCACACTTTACTTTTCCCAAAGGTAATCTAACACATGTAATTACAAACACGTATAAATTGCCATGTTTTACTGGAAGGCAAAATATGGAAACTTGTGGCAGTCTACCAGTTGAATGCCACCAAATGGCAGATAGATGAAACAGAAGTGACCCTTATACGAGTGTTTAGTGAAAATAATGTGTCCCAGCCTACGTTTTCACTTGTTTTCTGAGGGATTCGTTCTCCAAGCGCAGCACTGCCATGTCATCATCTGCAACATCCAGCCAGTTCCTCATCTCAGCATTCAAATCCCTCAGCAGGGTCTGATTGTAATCCAGCTCTGCTATTTTTTCAAGCATCTCCTCTGGTGACCTGCGCATCCATGCCACAGAAAAAGGTATCATATACTATACAGTAAGTCACATTTTGTGTGTGTGTGTGTGTGTGTTTGTTCACTCAGCATCACTCACATGTTTTTCTCTATGACATCCATCCAGCTGGCTTACTCTTCCTTCTGCTTGTGATCAAAATATATTTTCATCAAAATTAATATTAAATAGTGACATAAAGCTTGCAATGTATATTTTTCATTTTACTTCTAATGTACTTTTTTTAAATGCTAAAACTGAAAATTGCTGACAATAATTTAAGACTTCAACTAGATTTGGAGTAGACTCTCAGATCAACAGGGTTTTCCTGAAAAACAGTCATAAAAATATTTTGAACCAGTATTTTAAGTGGTTTACTAAAGTTACTAAAGGTTCTGCCAATGCATTTCAGTTGAGTTGAGGCCTGGGCTTTGACTGGACCATTGCAACTCCTTGATTCTTTTCCTTTTCAGACATTCTGTTGTGGAGTTGCTACTGTGCTTGAGATCATTGTCCTGTCACATGACCTAATTCCAGCCAAGCTTTAACTGAAAGACAAATGGCCTCACCTTTAACTCTAGAATACTTTGGTATACAGAGGAGTTCATGGTAGACTGAGTGACTGCTAAGTTCCCAGGTTCTGTGGCTGCAAAACAAGCCCAAATCATCACCCCTGCACCACCGAGCTTGACAGTAAATATGGTCTCCAAACATCTTCACTCTGGTTTGTTCAGATGCAAAAGAGAGAAGAGGCTTTCTCCTGGCAACCATACCTGTCCAGTCATTTTCTAATTGCACTGTCATGAACTTTAACATTTAACAAACTGATGCCTGTAGTCTGAGATGTAATGCTTAGGCTTTTGCAATTTCTCATTGCATGTCTGAACTTGGGGTGAATTTGCTGGGATATCCACTCCTGGGAAGATTGTGGCATTATGTTAACACACCTTAATGCTTCAGACCAGCAAAATACCGACCCTTCTGCTTTTATAGAGGTGCTCACACTTGCTGATTATTAATTAATCAAGAACATTTGGTTAGCAGAACCTGGCTGCTACTTACTCTCTATGGAAGCAGTAAGAGTGCTCTTAGTTTTTCATAGGACTGCAAAGGCATATCAGAATCAGAAATGCTTCCAAAACCATATAACAGCAGTGTTTGTCCATCCAGTCAAGGCCATGTCATCACACATTTAAGAATTAGAATTTGCTGTTAATGTAAATACACATAGCAGCACGATTAAGGCTACATAAAAACAGGGAGAGGCTTAGCTAACGGTTAACTGTGAGGCTACTTTATTATGCTATTAAGTTACCAGTTACTGAAGTTACTGAATTGTAGTTCAAAAAAGGGTGACGTTTTAAAAATACAGATATACATACATATATTATTGTGGCTTTACATAAATGTTTAGACATACTAAAACAGAGAAAGACGGAGAAAAGCTACATGCATAGTAATAACTTGTAAGCTAATGGTCAGCATTATACATTTTTTTTCACTTAGCCTTAACTAAATTGAATCTAACTTTATCAAATAATTAAAATTTGTAATATAGCTATTATTAGTGGCTCACTAGTTTTGCATCTGTATAAAACTAGAAATCTAAAAACCTTACCAGCAAGTCAAATCCTTGCTACCTGGACACCTGGCTCAACTGTGGATCTAGCTGCCATACAAAGCAGGTTACCGCTGGGCGCCAAAGAGTCCAAGTAATGGTGGCAGTTCCTCACAGTGAAAGCGCTTTACTAAACCCCTAATTTCCAACTAATTCACAACACACACATATATATAACAGGATAACTGTAAGACTTACTGGTACTGCTTACAAGCCACCAGAATATCGCAATTAAGTTTGAGAAAGAATATAAACTGTACTGGTAGATATTGCTGCTCACTTCAGCTGCAATTATTACTTACTAATTACTTTATTAGACAAATATGACAGACACATGACTGTGGTACACCGTGGTCATATAGGGATGGACGTGGTCAGTAGTAATACGTAGGTAGGCTGTGGTGATTAAATGCTCAGTTTGTCTTAAAGGGCTCAAAGTGTGCCAAGAAAATCCACCACACGCCTACACTCCCACAAGCAGCCTGAGCTGCAGGATGGATCCGTGCTTTTGTGCTATTTACACCAGATTCTGACCCTAACATCCAAATGTTGCAGCAGAAATTGAGACTCATCGGAACAGGCAATGCTTTTCCAATCTCCTGTTGTCTAATTTTAGTAGGCCTGTACGAACTGTAGACTCAACTTCCTGTTCTCAGCCGACATAAGTGGTACCCGGTGTTGTCTTCAGCTGCTGTAACCCATCTGCTTCAAGGTTAAACGAGTTGAGTTCAGAGAGGCTCTTCGGCATACCTTGACTGTAATGAGTGGCTATTTGAGTTACTGTTGCCTTCCTTTCAGCTTGAAGCAGTCTGACCATTCTCCTTTGACCCCATCAAGGTATTTTCTCCCAGAGATTGCTGTGTAGAAAATCCTAGATGAGCAGTTTCTGAACTACAACAATTGAGCCACATTCAGTCATTTAAACCACCTTTTTTCCTCTTAGCCATGTCTACATTCTTAAACACACTGAATTGCTTCTATGTAATTGGCTGATTAAATATTTGTGTTAACGAGCCACTGAAGAGGGGTTCCTAACAAAGTGGTCAGTGAGCATATATTATGCATTTGAGTTCAACCTTGCACTTTATAAAACTCCAAAGTCACTTCAGTAGCTTAGATCTTATCTTTAGGTAATTATTACAAATTTTAATTGTTCTCTATTTGAATGGGATCCAGCAGGAATGTGGAATGAGATTCCACATTCCTAATTTTATTAGTCAAACATGGCAAGAAATGGAATTTAAAATGATGTAAATAAGAGGCAGTTAAAACATTTGAAACCCAAATTTAATTATTTCAACACAAATACTTTAACAAAAATACAATATTAAAATTAAACATTTCTCACTGGTCCAGTATCTTCCTTCAAGCAATTTCTTTAAACTCTTAAATGGCAAAACCCAATAATCAACCAACCAAACAATTAAAAATGTATTTCTGGTAAAACAATATCAGCTGTAAACAATAATTTTGGTTTTCTGACCATTAGAAGCAAAAAACAAAACAAAAACCCAAAACAAACAAACAAAAAAGGCCCTTAATTTTTCATTACACTTAAAGGCAGGAGCATGAAAGTTAGAAATGGAAAAGGTGCCAGAGAGTAAAATACAGAGATATAAAGGAATTTCATTTGGCATCAAGTAAAACTGAAATGTTAGTATTGTCCCAGATCTACATTATATTCTGAACTGAAGCAATAAACAATATGAAGTCTTTTAAAAACTGTTAAACTGTTACAGGGACACCTCGTGGAAAAGGAAATAAAAAATATGCCCATCAACTAGGACAATTTGAAAGTGTTTGTCTCAACAAATGTATAAACTAATTACCTGCAAAAACAGGATGCTCTAAAGATGTGCAGACAGTATGTAAAGTGTACAGTACAGAACGAGGACACAGACGCTGCTGGAGTCCCATACTGACAAAATCTCAAACATGGAGAAAAACTGTTCACACATCATAAGCATACAAATGCTTATGATTTGCCAAATACAAATTTAAATACTGTATTAAGTAAACCTAAACTGTCAGATTTCATACTTTGTACCATTTCTGCTTCTTTTTTTTTAAATTCATATGTTGTCTTGGAGACATTAAGACAGCATTGCAGCACTCCTCTCTAGCATCTCTCTATTCCTCCTGCCACAGCAACAGCCAGTAAAAAGGTTAGTTTAATAAACTCAGTCTGAGTTCAGGAGTGCATGCAGCATCCTTAAAGCAACAGCAAAATAGAGACAAATGATTGTGTAAGTCACACTTGTATAACCTTGAGATTTAGGCAGCTTGGGGAAAACCCTAAAAAGCAGCCATTATCAACACTCTGACGAGGCCCTCTGCCCGAGGAGTCACTGTCAGACATAGTGACAGTCAAAATACATTCTTATTTCAGTGCACTTTTTAAACATATGTTGTCAGTGCTCAGTACTCCAAAGGAACACAGTCAATTTCTGTGTTAATTTTCACCATTTAAGATCAAAACGAGACTCAATTTCTTTGTCTCAGCACAGAATCTACTGAGTAGGTACTGGCAGCGAGTTACACCCACCAACATATTACACAGCCACAAAGAATTCCATCTTCTTCCCACCCCAAGCTACCTCTTCTTGAACCAAGGTGAGTTCCCCTGCTGCTGTTCCCAATAACATTAACCACCACCACTACAGTAAAGACACACAGCCTGTTCAGACCTGCAGCTGTTACTGCGAGGGTTCCAGCGCTCCTGTGACCTGGAAGTTTATCCCGTCTCCAGGCAGCGGCGAGGGGATGAGCGGGCAGAGCCAGCAGATGTACCAGCGCAGGCCCAGCGTATGACGCAGGTTGCCGAGGAGCCCCAGGCTGTAGGGCCGGCGGGACGAGTACCACTCCCTGGTGGTCTGACCGCGAAACAGCAGGAAGAGATGGAAGAAGAAGAAGGAAGACACCAGCAGGAAACCCACCACGCATGTGTCTGCGATGAAGGCGAAGGCAAAGGCACGCGCTGAGACCTGGCCTGAGGTGATAAGGAACAGCAGCACAGATTAAATAAGAGCAAGCGATGACAAATCCATCCAAGCTGAGGTCTGGCATTCATCTCATCATAATTAAATGAACCAATCAACCGGAGGCACAAAGACAGTATCATTTTTGCCTCAACAATAAACCACAGAGTTTCTAAAATAAATAGTAAAATACATATTTCTGAATTATTATCTGAATCCCATATTTCTTAGATCTTATTAGTCAAAACAAACAATCAAACAAACAAAACTATTAGCCATCAATTATCTGACCAACAGAAAATTAAGTGTCAACTGTTTGGATTAATTCTGAGTCATTTTTTAGCAAAAAGACCAAACATTTAGTATCACAGTAATAAAGTATGGCCACAAAATGAGACACAAACCAGATAGTACCTGAAACAAGCATGATCCAGGGTATGAGCAGCAGCAGGATGCTGTGTACCGTCACACCCTCCTTCAGTATGACAATGAAGACCTCTGCATTCATCAGGGTAGCATACAGAAGCCCAGACCACATGAACAACAAGCAGCTCAGGAAGTAGCGATAATTGCGGAAGCCCACGCACTGGCCAAAAAAGACACAGTGGTGATCCCGCCGCAGCACGCACACCTTGCAGTCATAGCAGTGGGAGCAGCGTGGAGGAGTGTGCGTCTCGCATGTATAACAGTACCTGTAAATAAAAGAGAAAGATTTTAGAAAACTTACAAGCTGTTTCAGCTCTCAACAGAGGTTATATTTCCTGTTAACATACAGCATGTTATATACCCCCCCCCCAATCATATTGCACAGTTTAAGCACAGATTTATTGTGAGTTTAATCTAATCTGATCACTTCACTTAAACAAATACATCTCATCTCAGTCATATATATTTCTAACTGGAGATCAGACTGTTGGGGTTAAGTGTTTTTAACTATTTTGTTTTCCTTGAAAGCCTTAAAAAAACACAAACATTTCAAAATGTTCAATTCTGACAGAAAGCAAAAAATATATACATGCTTCTGGGATGCTGTAAACAATATTTTGCAATTTTGCTGCAGTGAGTTTTTCCCATTCGACCAAAACAACACTGAGTGAAATCAGGTGAACGGTTTATTCCACCATGTTGAATAAGGTTAATGTCAGGGCTCAGAAAACATTATTTTTATGGATGTCACTTTATGCACAGGAGTATAATATGTTGAAACAGGAAAGATCTTTCCTGAAGAGATGCCCCAAAGTTGGAAGACCACTACTGTCTAAAATACAATGTACAATGGAGAGTAACATTTCCCTTAGCTGATGAGACTACAAAGTGCCTCCTTTTAAGGAATGGGTAAAGTAGCGATTGTGTTAAGCAATCTGTTTAAAAGTTTTCATTAGTTTAAGTGTCAGGTTTTTTTTTGTTTGTTTAATTTTTTTAATGTCCAGGAAAAATCCTGATTTACTCAATAGTAAGGCATTCTTTCTTTCAGAATTGCATCACCTTTTTCTTGCTTAATCTCCAAGTTATTCATTTTGTACTGACAGGCATGTTGAGCGGTATGGGGAAATGGAAGTAGACTGTATAATTTCTTCTGCTTTGACGCTTACAAAGGTTATAAAAAAACAAATCAGTCGCCCAAAAATCCCTTAACTTTTCCCTTAACGCTTGCTCAAATCATAACAAAACTCAAGTAGGTAATATCATAATATTGTCCATGAAGGGTGCTGTACACTAAATGCCATAACACTAATTTTCAGTTGTTTAATCCTCACCTCCAACCTTGGCCCAGAACCTCTCCTCCCAGGAACACTCCCTTGATGCTGGGACTGGTTTTCATGAAGAGCAGGGCGTTCCAGCAGATGTTTCCCAACATGAAATACTGGGCTAGCAGGTGGACTAATTTCCACCGAAAAGACCACTGAGTTTTCTTCTGGTCAGGCTCCAGCGGAGCCTCTACCGACACCAGGTAGCTCACCTCTCCAGTTATTGAGAAAACCAGGAACGTGTTGAGGACCACGGGGAGGTGGCGACATATCTTCTCCACCCTGCAAAACACCTTACCGGCTAAACTCGTCATGTTTTGTTACCCTACCACCCGTTCTTGTAGTTTGAAATTAAACCTAAAAAAAAAAAACAATTTGGATAGTGGAAGGAGTGCTTTCACCGACGAACAGCGGTAACGTTGGTTAGCTTAGCTAGCCGAAAAAACGTCAATTAACTTCTCGCGTGAATCTAAATCAAAAACATGAAATTAAAAAAACCCCGATGTGGCTTCCGGAAAAATTAGTTGTAAGAAGAATTAGTGTAAGAAAAGAAGTGAGACCACTTTATCATTTAAAAGCTCCCCCTAACAAACATGATCTGGAATCACGTATACCAGCAGGTGTTACATGAAAACACATCCGCAATGCAACAATACACTTTGGTTCCCGCTCTAACTTGACATGGGTAAGATACAACTACATTACTATTTTTAGCCCTTTATTTGTATATATTTGTTCTTATGGTGCTTTTCTACACCCCTCACTGCGTCAATGTGTTTTTGTCTGCTAGCAGCCATCAATTTAATTTTAATACTTGAGGAGTAAATGGCCTCAGTCACAACTGACTGAGGCAGTTGTAATAGAAAGAGTGGAGACAAAGCCTCAACCGGGAAATCTACCCCACTTTTCCAAAAGTAAAACAAACTAAAACATCAGTTGTGGCCCTCTTAATACAAACGTCCTGCCATTGTACTTATCACTAGTCAGCGTCTCCTCCTAAATCACTTTCCCACATATTAATCTAGCTGTGTATCTTTTCAGTTTTGTAGCAAAAGGTGTTTTTTTCAGCATAACTGAGGATCCCATGAATTATAAAAATTCTAATATGAACTTAAATAACAGGCGTTTTAACAGAAATTGCCTAAAATTATTTTGTCTATTTTATCATATACATAGATGATTTGAAGAAACAAGAAGATAGGTAGAAGATACTAGTTTTGATTATGTGATATTAAAGCACCATACTGGTGGTTTTCAGTCTTCTCAAGTGAACTCACACCTTCAAAGTTCCAATAACTTGGAAACTCACTTTCCAATAAAACTGACCTCAATACTGTTTAACCTCATTAGCATGCCGACATTGTATATACATTGGCCAGCAAGTCTTTGGTCCCTCCCCCTTCAAAACACAGCCTTTAATCCCTGATAATCTCTTCATCTACTAAGAGCCCACAGTCATGGCTGCAGCAAAGGAGAATTTACTATTCCTTGGACATCTGAACGGCTCAGAAAAAAACACTTTCACCAAACAAAAAGAGTTCTGTGGAAATAAGAGGTTAGACTGAACGGTACCATATTGTCAGACCATGTTGTGTGATTTTGTAAATCTTTCAATCTCTAATTTAGTATGATAATTTTGCACTTGTATATATGGATCTGTACTATGTGGTTTTAGGTGGAGTCATTTAAGTGGATATGCAGTTTTTATGTGAAAAGTAATGCTTACAGTCAGCATTACTTTTACTGGCAAATCTAAGAAGTAAATGATGTCATGGCACCTAGAAAGATGGGCTGTCTGTAGATGGAGAGGGTGTGTTTGGCTTGGATTATCATTATACTGTTTCATGACCTCTTTCTCTTGCAGTGTTAACATGCCAGTGTTGTTGCGAGATGACTCTTCAGCACTTCACAGTCATGAACATCTGTAAGACACAAGATAGCAAGACACTTTCTAAGTGATTCATTGTTTATATATGCTGCTGTAAGTGCTTTTTTTTTTTTTAAACTCTCAGTTTTTACGTGTGTTTTCTATTCAAGAGTGATGCACCTGCAGCAACGCTGGCAAGAGCTGAAGGAGAGAGAGTACACAGCCCAGCAACAAAACAGGCAGCTGCTGCAGCAGTTTGAGAAGGCTCAGGACACACTGAAAGAGATGCTGGCCCGCAATGCTGCCATGAAAATTATTCGGGTGCGCAGGAAAACACACACTTAAAGAACACTGGAAGAAATGTGCTCTTTCCTTGTGATTAAATTATTGCTTTGACCCCTGTAGATGGAGTATGAAAGATATCTGGAGGAGAACTCCCCCCGCTGGCAGCAGCAACTTATGGAGAAGACACGGGCAGCTCAGAAGAAGGTACAATTAATGCACAATACAAGACAAGTTGATTAATCTCAAAATGAAGGTATGCGGTGTGTATTTTCTGCTTTGCTTACAGTTGTGGTCAAAATTTGGCATCCCCTCATCATGGGCATGAATGTCATGGTAATTTTGGGCTTTTAATTATTTCTTTGAACTGAATCATTCCAGATTGGAATGATTTTACAGCATACATCTTTAATGACTTCAAAAAAACAAGAACTGAGTGCACACGTTTGAATTTAAGTTGGATCTTCACAGGGTAAGAAATACACAACTACTATAAACTTAGATCTTGTAATATGTGGTGCTGAAGGTTCTACAGTGTCTTAACTTGACGAGGCCAGGGCCTATTAGTTTCTCATTAGTGATCATGATCACTACAACTTGTAGTTTATTTTTGCCAACATAAAATGGATTTGCTTGACAGAACTCATTGGCTTGACCAATACTCAGAATAATGGGAAAGTACAAGGAACTCAGTGAAGCCATAAGACTAAGAATTGTAGATTTACACTAGTTGGGAGGGTCTCTTGGAGCCATTTCTAAACACCTGTTAATTCCAAGATTATCAGTTCAAACAAATGTACGTGAATACAAGTTATTTGGATGTGTCACCACTTTGTCAAGATCTGGAAGAAGAACCTAACAGTCACTGTCAGATGAGAGGAAATTGGTTAGGATGTTCAGGAACAAGCCAGGAACCACCAAGGCTCAAGTCTGTCATGAACTGGAAACTGCTGGATCACCAGCATCACTGTCCACAGTGAAGTGAGTTTTTCATCACTGTGGACTGAGAGGGTGCCGACGAAGACAGAAGCTCCTGCTCCAAAATGGACACCTTCAAGCTGAACTGAAATTTGCAGCTGCCCACACAGACAAGCCAAATGCCTTCTGGAGTTTTATGTTTCATAGTGAGACAAGACAAAGACTGAGCTCTTTGAACACAATGACAAGAGGTATGTTTGGAAAAGATCAGGCTTTTAAAACTAAGAACACTGTACCAGCTGTCAAGCACAGGGATGGTAGCATCATGATCAGAGCCTGTTTTGCTGCCAGTGGTACTACTTGATTGCACAAAATGGATGGAATAATGAATGAAGACTCAAATCAACAGCTAGATGGTTAATCCTTGGACACAATTGGGTGTTGCAGCAGGACAGTGATCCCAAACACACACCTAAACTGGTTTTAGAATAGATAGAGCAGGCTAACATTAATCTTCTGGAATGGCTTCCCCAAAGTGCTAACATCAGTCCTATTGAAAATTTACAAACTATCCTTAAAAGCCAGGTCTGTGCCAGGAAACCAACCAATTTAAATGAGCTCCCAACAATTCTGGTAAGAAGAGTGGTTAAATATCCAACCAGAATGATGACAGAATCTTGATGGCTACTAAAAGTGCCTGATCATGGTGTAACTTGTTAGGGGATATTTAACCAAATATTAGAGGGGGTGTATGCATATATTTGAACCTGTATGGATACTTTTGTGCCTGTGTGGATTAGAGAAAAGCAGAAACCATCAGAAATCATCATCTCAAACAGACGTCAGCAAGGAACACATTACCCATGTGAAAGACAATCTACAACTAAAGCCATGTTGCCCTGACAATGCATTGAAAAGACTGTTTCTTCAACAGAAACTGGACGACTATTTAAGTTCATGCCTAAAGAATGGAGAAGTGATGAAGTCTTCTGCAGGTCAGTCTTTACTTTTGTAAGGTTTGTTTTCTTTGTAGCCCGCTTTAGGAAATGACTATGTCACGTTTATTCTTAAATGTTAATAAT
>VUQJ01000895.1:37498-50367 GCA_015108635.1 Andinoacara biseriatus
AATAATCTGGTGTCACATGGGAAAGTTCCAGGATGCTTCACAAACTATTTTCCACAGTGAAATAACCTTGAATATTTCTTTATCCACATATTTGATTTAAAGTGTGCTGTTAGTGTCACAAACATCAGTCCAATATGTATTCTTGCTTGCAGGTCCACCCACAAAGCCACAAAAAACTATACCTCCACCTAAAGGTTACTCTGACTATAACGAAGATGGTTTCTCCAATCTTCTCCACACACAGTCCTCCTGGTTGACCCACAGCCAATCCCAGACAGCCAGATTTCCTACCAGAGTGCCTCAATCTTTCCTCCAGCCACCCATCATCCCTCACCCATATCCGCTTCACTATCCTGCCTCCACACCTGGACATTATCATCCCTGGCCCAGGCAGGATCTACGAAGCTGTGCTTCTCCACACCCCGACTACCCCTGGTCTCAGCCTGCTGGTGCAGCTGGGACCCCATCATGCTCTGAGGCTCTGTGGGGTCAGCTCTGTGTCGAGGAGCCTTCACATGACTCAAGGGTTTCACAGACTGTAGGAGAAGATAATAAAATTAGCAAAGCACTGAGCTCGCAGAGAGAGAGGAGTCTCAGAAGCAGCAGCAGCAGTCGTTTATCCCACGAGTTAGATGTTAAACCAGGTGAGAAAATGAAAAAGAATAAATAAAAACAAATCCTTTTCTTATGTCAGTCTTTGTGAGTATTCAGCATATGTGCATTTGTATTTTGTGTGTTTGCACATTCTGTATCTAGTTCGTCTGTCCAGCAGTCACGGTGAGAGCACTGAGAGTGACAGGGACTCCATGGTGGCAAGCAGAGACAAAAGGAAGAAGGAGAGTGGAGGAAGAAAGCAGTGTGCCTCCTCAGACAGCAAAATATGCAGCTCTCAGGAGTAAGCTATATTCTTGTAGATTATGACTTTGACTTTATCAGATCCCACCCATATACTACCTCCCCTTAGTTTCTTCCTGTCATACTGCACCAGCCTGCTAAACCGGTTCTGAAAACAATGCATATGCCCTTCGTCACTACCCCACCTAGTTTATAAATGCATTCCTGTCTCCTTTTTTGATCTTTTAGTTAGTTTAGGTCTGTCCTAACCTTTTTAGTTTTTTGCCTTTGGATATGAACTGCAAGACAAGAGAGCACAGGAATGGCATGCAGTACATGTCAGATTGGCCAGAAATGAAACAGGGGATAGTGTTTTATAGCATATGACAGGCACACTGACCCACATTTTGCACATTTTATACAAAGCATCATCTTCTTGTGACCTCCTAGTTTTATATAAATAAAAATATATATTTTTATATATTAAAATATAACACATGCTGGAAAGGTGATCATAGAAAACCAGGAACAAATGTTATCTTCTTGCTTGTTATCTTTTTTTTTTAACTTACTACCATGTTGAAGAGGTAAATGAATTCATCCATCTTTCAGGTTATCTGGGAATTCCAGTGCCATTCCCGTTCCCTCAGTTGCAGTGGCCCAAAGTTCAGAAAGCAATGCCTCCTCAGAGAAAAGCTCCAGGAGCAGTAGCAGGAGGACAAAGAGAAGTGGGGGGCTTTCTGTTCGATCACCAAGATCTGAGAAGGTGGCAGAGGAAAATACCAGGGGTAAAGGAGATGACTCAGAGAGTCAGCTTACTGGTGAGGAGTCAGGAAGTTCAAGTGAGGCATACAAGAGTGAAAAAGCGGGGACTCAAAATCATGAAGAGAAATCCGACAGATGCAAAGAGTCAGGATCCCAGATGGAGAAGGAATCAGAATGTGACAATGTAAAGAATGAAAACGATGATGTTGGTGAAGTAGAAGAGCAGGAGAGTAGCAGCTCCGAGCAAAGCAGCACAGAAGAAAAAGTTGAAGATGACAGAGAGAAAAACCTGGAAGCTGAAAATGATGGTGAAGAAAAAGAAAACAGCCAGACAGATAAAGAACAAGACGACAGCAATATAGAGCAAGATGGTGATGATGCTTCTGCTAAAAAGGAAGCAACAGGGGAAGAGGCAGATACATCTACAGAGGATGAAATCGAGGAGCAGGGAGGCAAAGAACAGCCAATCAGGGTGAAGAATGAAGGCATTGAGAACAGAAAACAGAGTTCTGCTTCCTCTCAGGACGAAGAGGAGGGAAGTGAAGGCAGTGGGGAAGAAGAGAACGAGGGGTCAAATGAACAGGAGGATGGGGAAAGTGAGAAGGAAGAGGAACACAGAAGTGAGGAAGATGAGATGGATTCAGATGACTGTATCATCACAACACAAGAAAAGAGGTAAGATCAAGGATTTAAATAATCATCACAGAAGACTTCATCTAAATTTAAAGCAGTTCTGTTTTTAGATCTAAACAGATGCCGATTATTAGTGAGGAAGCAGCTCAAGAAGAGGAAGAGGGTAAAACAGGTTCCTGTAATGATGACTCAAATGAACCCAGTGATGAAGATGATGTTGAGAATCTTCTTGCACCTCAAGAACAAACACAAAAAAAGTAAGAATTCTTGAACTTGAACTTTCCACGTACAAACTACACAATGAAGTGTTTCTCAGTTTTCCATTTCCTTGCAGAGAAACAGACCTGAAAGCTCAAGAGAAGCCCAAAGGTACGGTACAATCAGTCATTCCAGTCACATAAGATAAGCTGAAGATCTTTGTAGATGCTCTGATTTATGTTCCCTGTACTTTCCAGAGAGTTTTCACAATCTGGGAATTTTTCAAGTGGAGCACGACAGATCGAAGACAGAAGACCCCAACGACTCTGATGAGTTTGATCATTTTTATGACTAAATATGCAGCTGTGTAACTTAAGAGCCAAAAATCCCATTTAAAACAAAGTATTGCTTCAGAGTATGTTTTATAACAATGAGCTATTTATTAATAATTGTTTAATTTTCTGGGGTTTAATTAAAGGCAATATATGAATGTCACAAAAATAAATTGGAATAACTGCATTACACAGACTGCACTGTAAATACTACATTTTATTTTGGGCAACATTTTGAACCACAATAGAAACAGGATTTTTCAGCATGTTCCTTTTTGCTCCAGTTAGAGGCACAGAAACAAACAAATAAACAAAAAAAAACAGAACAATAAAACTCAGGTAGAAGAAAAACAATGTTACAAAAGCTGTACAAAGGGCAACAATAATTTAATGAAAAGGTATTATTGCTGCTGTATCTGACTGATAATCTGCAAATTATGACACCACAATACATTTCAACATGTTTGTGACATAAAAATAAATCAATATACAAAATATATTTTTAGACTGTTTTTTCATCAGCATGCCTTCAGAATATAACACCTTTAGTCCTGGTTAAACCAGCTAATTTGTGTTGACAATTAGAAGTTAAAGTCTTTACTCCTGTTAGATTTTCACCACCTGAGCAGCCAAACAAGGGCTCACTCTCTTCCCATCTTCTGCCTGAGGGCTGCACTGAATTAGCAGCCGGCCATAGGTTCCGCCCACCTGGCCTTTGGTCAGCCGCCCGGGGTTGACACACACACAGCCGACTACGTCCTGAAGGCAGGGAGATTTTAAATGACAATGTATGAATAATCATTTAAAAAAAATTAGTTTTAGGTTTTAAAAAAAGCAATCATTTTACATTTTTCAGCACATTTTACTGTATGTGCTGATAATCCTGCAATCAATAACCCGAATAAACGTGTGTGTATATAGGGCTTCAGGGGAAACGAGTTCTGTACCTTTACAAAGTAGCGCATTTCAGAGGGAACAACGAGGACGTCAGGGGTGAGCGGCATTTGGCCGAAGCTCTGGAACTTCTCATAATCCACATTTACCTCCTCTGCAGGCGGGTACAGTGGGTAGTAACTGGACATTAAAACAGAGACACAGGGGTCACTAATAATGTATAACCTCCAAAAGAATAAAAAGAAAGTTGAGCTGAACTCCTTCAGGGTTTACCTTCGCTGAGTCAGCATGTGCTTCAGTATGCGTGAAAATCTGTCTGAGCCAGTTCCGCTGCAATACAACACATCACCAATTTCAACTACATGACATTGATGGCCTTCACATTGGCAATACTATAATATGTTTATGTGTGTAATTTAAGAAAACTGCCAGGCCTGTTCTTTATAAATCAGAATAAATATGTAGATCATTAAAACCACTTTGGTCACAAACTGACTTCTTTCTGATCTTGACTGCTGGGTTAATATTAGCAATTTGTACATATTATAAAACATTCTTACTCACCAGCTGATTTCCTCTGCACCCATGTGGAACAGGATGTCAGTGGATGTCAAGCCAAAAGTCACGCCGTCGATCAGCAGGGTGCAGGGGTCAGGGACCAGGGAGACACGCTAGAGGGTATTAAAACACATTATATAAGCTTCTGCAGGAAGTCTTAACCTGTGAGAGTTTCCGGACGTCTTTAGGAGTGAAAAACTACTCTTGTGTTAGTGCTATACTACAATGAGGTTTGCCATTAGTGCTGCAAGTGCTCATCACTACGCAACAAACAAAAGCAGTACATTTGTTTTACATTTGCTATCCTACAGTCGGGTTTCTGAGTGTCTGACCTGGGCCTGGTCCTTGCTGAGTTGTGGCAGGGTGAATGGAGGCTGAGGGTAGATGAAGTGGTGGTTGATGTCTCTCTGAGAGGGTACAAACACCAGCCGACAGCCAACACTGGACGAAAGAAAACACGAGGCTTCATTGTGAACAAATTCTGGTTTGAGCAGGAGGTATATGCAGTTCTTCAAAAATCTTCAGGAACTTAAATAGTGAAATTGTTCCAGTCTGACTAAACTCTGTCTTAATTTCCTTGTATAATGTAACCATGTAATTTAGACCTTGATAACTCTAATCTAATTAAATGTGGCAACAACAAAGCCAAATTTCAGACTTCTGAGAAAAAAAATAGTTATTATATATGAAATCTACCAAAAATTATCTGCAAAATTATTTTTTGGTCATTTTTATTTCTTTACAGCTAGCCAACCATAGCTGAGTGACTATGCGTGTTTGATTTTTATAGCTGAATCTTTTCAGATCCTATGACAGGGGTGGGCAAACTATGGCTCATGGGCCACACCCAGCCCATTGGTCTTTAATCCTGCCCACTGAAGATTAGTACAGAATTGCCCAAATCAAATCATATCTTAATTATGACTGATGTCGAGGATTCTGAGAATTGCTGCAACAAAACTAACACCAGACTTCGATGCACCAGCAAAAACAACACCATTCCCACTAACAGTAAATTTAAGTATTAACACTGTAATGCCTTTTTTATGTTTATGTTTGACATGTATGCATCTGGTGCTGGCCCGGCCTGTCTGTCAAATTTCAAAGTCAATGTGGCCCCAGAGCCAAAAGTTGTAACCTGTGCAAGTGGCCGACTTTCCCTGTCAGCAGGAATTTGCTGACATCTGAGTCCTTATATTGAGACTTTGATTATCATTCCTCAGGACAGCACAGGAGGAATCGACAGCACTGAAGAGGTCAATCACAATAGCTGTGTTGACTCTAAGTGTAGTTACAGTTCCAGGGGACTTGCATGTTGGTTATGTCAAGATTTTAGAGGTGTTTGCAGTTATGATATACCCATGGCACAGATTTAACACAAACTTAAAACTGCTACTTTTGGAATGCTGCAGAAGAAGCTGGAAACAGATCCTGACTTCAACATAATAAAGGAAGTGGGAGAGGGGATTTCCAAAGCTGTCTGACCATGTAAAAAACACTGGGTGACGCTTACTAGCCCCTTTTGATTAGATAAGACATACCTTCTGGTCCCATCGACGATGCTTTCAATACATCTGGAGAAAATGGTCTCAAAAGTCTCAGTCACTTGGGCTTTCTATTTAAGAAACAGATGGAGATGGGGTGGTCACACAAAAGCAAATGAGATTAAAATGAATTCACATTGCCACAAAATAACTTTGGTATGTGGAAGCTCTAATCAGATTGTTACAAATATGCCAAACGTGTATGAGCAAAGGGTATTTTCAGATAAAAAAGCTGTCCGTGTTCTACTGACCTCAATTTGTTCATGTCTGGAATCCACAAATGGGCCCAGCTGGAGAAAAGAAATGGAAATGAGGAAAAAGACAAAACAGAGTCATGTGAGGACTGTGTGAATCATATATACACAACGGATAGTGTACATGTGAGCTTCAGTGGAAATTCTTTCATGGATCGTATCCATTCTATAATGGAACAACAAGATCAACTGTACCAGCAGGCAAACATCAGGACGATCCCTGACAATAACATTGATTAAGTCCAGCAGAGGGTCAAAGGTCAGCCGGTCAGAGGGAGTGTAGGGTCCACATGCCACCAGTACATTTAATGGCTCTGCATCAAATGAAGAGTGCAGACTGTTAGAATTAGGCTCTAAGGTCCAAGCCAAATATGAAAACGTCAGTAAAAGGACAGATTGATTACCTTCATCTGTCTCCATTTTCATGTTAGAACTGTAGAAAGGCAGTGGAACAGCCTAAAAAGACAAGACCGTTACCACAAGATCCACAAACAGGCCAGAAGTGTAAAAGCTGCTAAGTTACAGCTGACCTCATAAAGTTTAGATGCAACCAGTTTTCTTCCTGTAGCGTTCGTGCCCTCCATCACGACCACCTGAAAAACAGAGAACATGATCATTTAGATAAATGTTTTCTTACGTGCAGGTTTGTTGGAAAAAGGTCCAAAAAGATCAACCAAAAAATAATAATAATAAAATAAAACAAAAAATACACACACACAAGATTAGATTAAAATGTATTAATCCTGTAATAATCATACATATACATACACACACACACATATATATGCATCCATCCATCCATATATTTTATTTATATATATATACACACACACACACGTTCTTTTGCAGCATTTTTCTATTTGCTGGTATTTTCTTAAATTGCAGTGTGTTTATTTTTACGAAGGAACTGGTGAAAAATTGTCAGAGTTCTCGGTCAGACGCTGGGTTCATCTCAAGCCCATGTCCTTGGCATGCTCTGTTACTCTTGGTGGCCATATAACCTGCTACACACAAGCTCAGTGCACAGGCAAAGGAGAAACCACCACCTGGTCATTAATAGAAAGTCATCACTCATTTCTATTTTGATCTGTCAAAATAATGTCCTTCAGCTCACCTGACCGGGAAAGAGAGAATATTCTTTGAGCACGGATAGGTCAACAGGTACTTGCTGACCGCCTTGCTCTGGTCCGGCCTCCAGCAGAACTGACTGTGCATTCAGTTTGCCATTACTGTCACAGCAAATCTGCCCCAACACAGTTATGTTGTCCTGGAGGGAGGGAGATGTAAACACAACAAAGAAGTTAAATGTGCTTGTCTGATTCAAAAAATTAACACATTTAAGAAAAAAATGTAACAGAACATTCTATAACAAACTACTATTGATTTATTTAATATGATTTATCTATTATTTAAAGAGTGAGGATGAATCTATAAATTGAATGTTTTCTGGCGGTATTATCACTTCTGTACCTGGGCAGGCAGAGAGACGGGGGAGAACTCCTCAATGTTGAAGTGCGTCCTGAGGCCTTCACCCAGCTCCTCAATCTTCTCTGTCAACACTGGGAAAGAGATAGAAAAAATATGATGTAAAGTCTCTGGGATTTATCATTCACTGTTTTTAGACCCACACCCAGCCATAAAGTCTGTATAGCTACCATTTCGAACATCTCGTAGCCTCTGGAACATGTATTTGTAGCTGCTGTGAAGGGAGTCTTCGGGTCCTTCCAATAGCTCAACTTGGATGCCTGCACCTGGATCTTTCCTGCCCACCCAGCGGGTGCCCTGCACAGCCCCAAACGTGACCACCACCTCCCCTTTTCCTCCCCGCTGGCTGTACTTTTGCGAGGGTGTTGCACTTCCAAAGAGAGAAGGGGAGAAGGTCGGTTACAATCAAAGTGCTACAAATCTTAACAATTGTAGGGAAATAAATAAAGTTTCCTTTTTAACTCTAACACAACCAGAGAAATTCAGAGCAGTTTTAAAATAACTCAGCGATTGGCATGTGCTGTAAAGTACTTGGGGGAGAAGCTGGCTGGAGACAGCAGTATGCCTGGGCTGGTCATCAGAGCTACAGCCCTCTTTGAATGAGGATGTTCTGGTGTGGTTAGAGGTCGCTTCTGAGAGCCCTGTACAGATAGAAACAAATATATTCAGGATAGAATGCAGCTGAGAAGCAGGATCTTGTGTAGATAGACCCAAACTCACTCAATAAAAAACCCACGAGTCACATCTAACTTATCTTAGCTTTTAAAGTTTAGATCTACACAAAACTGTAAAGAAAAATAATTTCTCCAACATGAAAGGGGAAACATCTCTACAGTGTTTGGTTACCTTAGCAGGAGTCGAGTAGGAATCTAAGAGATCCTCCTGCTCTTCCTCGGCATCTATTCTGATTCATGTTGTCAAGGCTTATGATACACTGGCATTAGCAGATACTAATCACAGGAAAAAAGAAAACTCCAGAGAGTGTTGGAGGGATAGTGTGAAGGATACAAATCATTTACTGTGTAAATATTTCTGTTTCTCTTATGAGCTTCTTCGTTTTGGGAGCTTTTTCGGGATTTGCTCCTCTTGTTCAAAACCTGCAAGATGACAAAGACACTGCATTTACAGGCTGCAAGTAAAACAAATATTTAGACACATGCAAATGCAAAAATATTGCACATTTAATAACTAACTTGTAATACACACTAATATCTGTGGTTCTGTTACCTCATGTTCAAACTGCTCCAGGGTGTCCATGGTAAGCTTAAGCCCACCTTTCGGACTGCTGTAGGCCACCCACTGTAGTACCATTTCATCCGCCTGCATCTGGTGACAAATACACTGCTCCACCACTGACGTGGAGAAGATATGAAGAAAACAACATAAGATGTAATCTGGGTATGGGACAAAATATTGTGAGGCACAACAAATGCGGCAGAACAACAATGCCAATAATTACACCTGTCATAATTTGTTATTCAGATATTTTTTATTTTATTTTTTGACATTAAATACATTCAAACTGTGCATGTGACATGATATGAGCAGCTAAGGTTGAACTTTAGAGGTAACAGGGGAGATGATTATAGCATTTTATGTACAGACACAGATATTTAAATATCAGTCTCACAATACTGAATCCATAGCATGAAACTCCTGTTAGTTAAAAGCTGTAATAAATAAGATCATGTACATTTGCATATAAATATTATGACAACAGATTGGACTACATGTCACAAAAGACTACAAATCTATACTACTGCTGTCCTGCGCGTAGACCAGTAGAGTCCCTGTCGGTTACTTTGCTAACACACTACCCCGCATAAAGCTTTAACAAACTATCAGCTTGAGTTCGAAACTTACTTTTGTCCAGGACGGATTCATCTTGGTAGGATATAGTGAACACTTCCAGCTCTGACTTTAAGCTCTCTGCAGTTACTACCGACATGATTTTCTGCTGTGAATACTACGTCGTGATGATAGCGGCTAACGTCAGCTCTACTCTCAATTCGCTACAATACACTATTTTAACTAAACGACTTCTATATCCTAGCTACGGTTATTATACAGAGGATCTAATTATACAGAGAGAGATCGACCTCTGTGCCCATTTCATTTTACCGCGAAAAAGTGCTGTCCGTGTTGGCGGCCGGAATGTACGTCACATCCGAGATAAAAGAAACGGAAGATGGCAGTTCCACAAAAATAAAAGCCTGCCACGGTAACCCGGTGGTTTTCAAACTTTTCTGGCATGCCTCGCTCCAGAAACAGAGAAAATATAACACCCCACAATTTTTAACAGTCAATAACTGTAAATAAATAAATATATAAAGGACGCAATAATTGTATTCGAATAATGGTCAACCGAATGGCAACAAACTTGTTTTTTCCCCCTAAAAAAATATTCACATTAGTTTCGCATTACATTTTTCAGCTGGTTGTCTGCTTTACATATTGCACTTGAGCGCTAACGGGGGAGAGGATTATAGCAGTTTACGTACAGACATAGATATCTAGCTGGCATAATAATGTTATCTGTGTACAGTTTAGCTATTGGATAGTACTGGACTGGGTATCACAATGGACTGTTTACCCCCTCCCCCCGGGAAGGAGGCTGTGCAGCATCAGCACTAGAACAAGGCTGAGAAAAAAGCTTCTTCCCAGAACCTGCATGACACTTTTAATGTGCAACAACTCTGATTGTATTAATACGCATATCTATCAAGACTCTTTTGCAGTCTAATAACGTTTGCATCTCTGTCAGGTCAGAGAAGCAGCAGAAGTAACAGGCTCCTCTGGATGCACTGTAGGACTGAGAGTTCAGGAGGTCCTTTGTTCCTGCAGCTGTGAGGGCGTACACCACCTCTTGATAATACATGTATTTGCTTCATTGCCTATGTCTCATTTGTTTTGTGTTTTTCAGGCTGCACTGAGGGTGACTGGTGATCTTTTGTGTACTTGCTGTCGGACAAATGAATTTCCCCACTTGGGGATTAATAAAGTATCTATCTTAGAGTGCATTCTTATTTATATTCTTGCTTTATTTACATCCTTGCTAACTTTTTGTCTTTCTAAATTGAGATTATATTTTAAAATTTATTACTGATTTACTTGTTAATTCTTTAGTTTTTGCTGAATCACCTGGACCTCATTACTTAGTTTCCCTTTTATGAAAATAAGCCTCTTGAATTTTCAAAATACTTTGTTTAATCAGACCGGTAATCCCAGCTTGATCTGAGTGGTATACTATGAAGGACATTCAACACACCCAGGATTTCTGTGCATTAGCTGACTTGAAAAAACCTAAAACCCCAGTGATAACCGGTATCACAATGGCACAAGGTATCAGGGCTTCTGCACGCTTACATTCACTCTTCTTCTGTATAAAATGATCCCTATGAGTGCCACTTAATCAGAGATGCTATTAGATGATAATGATAAAATGGTGATAAAACTCATGAAGAACAAAATACAACAGTAAAATGCAAAACTTGTAACTGAGAGGAAATGTTGTAGAAAATTGTTAATCCTGGGATTTAACACACAGTGGTAAAATAAACATTTTAAGTTAAAGCTGCTGTTTATTTCTAACATGATAGCTGCACATTAGCACTCTGAAACTTTAAACTTGATACATTTAAACACGAAAGGTTACTGTTCCACAGCCAATCACTTTAGTTTGTCACCGGATCAAAGTGAACTTCATTTTATTAATTGAACAGGTATTCTTGGCAACAAAAATGCTCACCAGTTTTCTAATCTGTGCTCTAGGAGGTGCAATTCCAGCAGGGTAAGGCACTTAGCAGTAAATTAGAATCAACCATAAAAACATTTATACATTTTCTGCATCACCAACTGAATGCATGCACAATTCCAGTGATGATGCGATGCAGTTTGTACTGCTTTAACTTTACAGTTAGGCTTCGTTCTGTAGTTTTAGTAAGGTATGGCTCAACAAGATGCATATATCAAACTTATTCCTACAGCATAGAATCTATATTGCACTTAAAACATTGTGAGTTTTGTGTACATCGCAAGTTTCTATGGTGATTTAGCCAGATAAAAAGAGAGCCATATTTATGACACAGAAACTCTGGCTTTAAGTTTGGGATTGTTCGCTAACCCTTGTTTCCTGTTAAAGGTCACGTTTCACACCATTAATTAATATTGGGTACTTCAGTATTATATGATAAATCCTCACAACCATAGATACTCATATATTCTACAGATCTTTATTTTCTGGTAAAAAGTTGAAAAGAAACCACTGAGTTCAATTTGAGCCTTGGAATGTTGTTGTTAAAAAACTGGTGTAACTAAGCTATAACAACAACAATGTGCTTTTTAAATTATGGGTTAAACAGATGTTGCTATTGGCAGCAAATTTACTAAATTCAAAACTGGTGCATTTTACATTTTAAACACACTTTTCCTGCTGCCTCTGCAAGCTTTAACAAGAACAAAACTGTTAAGACAAACACAGCCAGTCTCAGATTTCTGCTGTGGTGGGCTCATTGTTCTCAGGATGTACTTCCATCTGTTAAAATAATGGCACTGCATTAGATTATGGTTCAGAATAAGAGGTATTACAATTAATAAGACGCTGCTATTAAGAACTGGTTGGTGTTGGCAGAAAGCAACCACCTCACTTACCTTAGTAGAAAAACACCTGGCCCTGGGAATGAATTTCCATGACATCACCCTCCACAGTGATTCATGGAGGGAGGCTCCCAACTCACGAGTGTTATGTACCTGCCAAAAACAAACATCTGATTTTTGTCACCCCATCATCACCTCTATTAAATACAGTGTTCTTGTATGTGGCCCGTAGAGTGTGTCGCACAATATCATGAGGCTGACAGTGGAATCTAGTGAAAAACATATTTTTCAGTGTAATTTTTTTTCCACACCTTCATGTGGTTCAGACAGGCATTTCTGAAATCCATGCTACTGCTGCTGCTCACGATGCTGATGGATGAACTGAGAATCACTTCAGCAGCTGCATGTAGCTTCTCTTGTTGCTAACATGTCACACACAAATAGATACAATTACTTATTCTGGTTTGGATTGATCTTAGAAATTATCGTAAAATGACCATCACGATCTACTCGAGTATGGGGCAATGTTTTATTCGGTTACTTGTTGTGATAGACTCAAAGGAGTAGGATATTTAGTATGTGTGTATGCAGCTCTGTCTTGCCTTTTTTCTATGATTTTGAACTTTGAGAGTGTTCCTCAGCTCAGTCTGCAGGACTGCTGTGATGGCCTGCCTGTTGTTGTTAAGAATGTCCTCCAGGTGGTGCTCTATCAACACCTCTGTAGCTGCAAGGGCAACAATATTCACACATTTTATTTAACCTCAGTGGAAAACTGG
>VUQJ01000897.1:0-16577 GCA_015108635.1 Andinoacara biseriatus
AAGACAGTAAGAAGAACACACACACACACACACACACACACACACACACACACACACACACACACACACACAGTTCCCCTCTGGAGATGTTACCATGACAGGTGAAGAACCCATGAATTAAAGAAGCTGAGTAAGGAAACTCAGTAACAGTAAGTGGAAATTAACTATTACAGAGTGGTGGAGTGTGTATATATGTTAGTGTGTTGGTGTCTTTTGTGTGTGCTTCTCAGTCTGTGGTGAAAAGGTGTTTTTATAACAAACTCATAGTGCATATTTTCTCAACAAGTTGCTGCAACGCTCTGAGCTGCTCCAGGACTCTCACACACCTAGTCTGCTACACACACAAACACACTCACAGTATCTCCTCATTAAACTATATTTAAAAAAAAAAGTTGTATGAGTTAATTTTCAAACATCACAGTGAGCTGACTGTGAGTGACCTTAAAGGAAGACACAACAATCTTCAATTAGAAAATTTCAGTTCTTTCTTTTTTTTTAAAACTTCTTTGACATTTCCAAACATCATTGTGCCAAATATTCATTTCTTAAGAAATTATGAAACAATGCTCCTTCTGCTGGAGCTTCAAGGAGGGCAAACCCACAATAAAGAAAAGGAAGGTATTTAGTTATATTTCAATAAATATATGTTTGTTTAGAATTATGGATTATGCTACTGGAAAGGAATGTTTAATATGTTACTTTGCAAACTGAAATAAAGCTTATTGTTTAGCAAGGAAGTTTTTTTTTACTTCATTTGATAGAATAATGTGTAATGAGACAGAAAAGCAGGGGGCGTGTGGGGGAACGACACAGAGGATATGTCTGGGGCAACTCCTGCAGTGGCTTTTATCATATGGGTTGCCCACTCAACGGGGTGAGCTATTGTGGCTCTCCAGGAAAACATTTCCTGACGTGTCCCAGAATGTATTTAAACACGCAGCAGAAAGTAGCAAGAGGTAACCTCCAGGACAGAAAAATTAATCCCAATGCCAAAGTGCCAACAACTGCAGTCCAAATGATAACTCAAGGGTGACTGCAAAATGATCAGTGCCTATAGACGCCCATGTTAAAATGTCAAAGTTTAGAGTAGAAAGAAACATGTTTACAGCCTGGTACAAAACTGGTTTGTACCTTTCTTTGTGTATTTGTGACGACTGTACAGAGAGGTGATTTTTGAATAAGTCACTTGCTTTATTGCTATAGCCCCTATGTGTCTGCTAGTCTTCACTGCAGCCAGCTGGATTCACTGAGGCGGACCTCTCCACTGTGTTTGTGGTGCAGAGCATTTTGTAAAATCAGTTATCTGACAGGCAGTCTGGCTCATAGTGTGGTTAATCCTGCTGCTAACTGAAGGCTACAGCCTGTCTGGGAACTTTGTGCTCCAATTTAAGTGAGTGAAATCTAATTATTTTATTTGTATGTTACTTTGCAGAGGTATCTTTTTCTTTGCAATTCAAGTCAATAAGCACTTGATGAGCAAGCTTGCACCTACAAAGAAGATGGTGATGACATTTATGGTATAGATTAAGTCAGAACCTCTGTCACCAACATGTATTAACTTGTTTTGCTTTTCCATTAAAAAAAGCAGAGGAAAGCTCACACGCTCTAGAATTAGAAAACGTTACATTTAATGAATGAATTTGTGGTACATTGTTCCTCATTTTCTTAGTTTTATTAATCAAACAGGCTGCACTTCACTTTGCTGTTCATCATGACAAGCTGCGTTTGAACATATGTAATGACTCTACCAGGCAGCCGGTATTCATGGACCATTATGTTGTCAAAGGATCCATGAAGAATGTGAAACAAATATCTTCCAGCCAGCCCTCACTGCAGGCCACCAGCCCAGCGGGCAGCAAGTCAGAACACATCTCTGACGCGCTCATCCTAGATTATCTGTGTGTATGTGTGCCTGATGCACGCATGGACCTATAGCTGCATGTATGGTTTAGACACATTTAGATGTAAAGCCTGGATAAGACACGGGTCCTCTGATAAGCTGCTGCACTAATGTCTCAGTCAAGTGAAGGTCTTTGTTTTACCTGGAGCCAACAGCTGACTGTATTAAATCCTAATAGAGGAGAAAAGATCATTGTTGGACTCTGGTCTACCTTAGTTGTCATGTTTCTTTCCTTGTGCCTTCTCTGCCTCCATGTCTACGTTTATTATTCTGTCAAATTTTCTTCCTTTTTTATTTTAAAGATTGTTTCTTTGTGCTAAATACTTCCTGCCTTTCTTCCCTTCCCACCTTCATTAGTGTCTGATTGCAATCGCCTGTTTGTAAGAACTCATCTGTTCCTTTTGTTTTTTTGATTTCTGTTATTATTCCCAGTTCATACTTTTGTGGATTTTTCCTGCTCCCCCCTGTAATCTCTGATGTTCAGGAAGGCTAAATCTGTGTCCTGCATTTGGGTCATGTTCCTCTGTGATTGTTGAACTCTGTGCTAATAAATTTGTACTTTCTTTTATTCGCTCCATTGCAGCTAAGCAGAGAAACACTGGAAAAAAAATACAAGTAAAATTAAATTCTTTGTGAATTTTACTAGAATCTTTGTTCTTGCCTTGTTATTGCCTACTGCTAGTATTATCAACAGAACAATAATAAAACAATGCTGCAAAGAGGAGTTTAAACTGCAGTTTTGTTTTCATGAGCGATCCTTTGCACATTACACGTTTGTCATTTCATCCAAAAAAAATTGATTGATTACAGCTCTAAAGAAAAAAAGCATAAAGATGTGAAGATGCATGTGTGGGAGTTTGTTGCGTGTGTTTCTCTGTTAATCAGCGTGTTTCCATGTAAGTTTCTGTCAGTGTTAACATTGTACAGAGTGTTCAGTGTCTCAGTGGAGCTGCAGCAGTCTCTGTGTTTCTGCTCTGTGTTTGATTATTTAGCTTACCTTTCTCTGGTGGGCGGCTGGACAGCGCCGAGAACGTGAGGTACATGACATAACAGCTGATGATGGAGGCCTGAAGGAGCCCAGACCGAGGCTGTTCTGTAGAGACAGAGAAAACAACAGAGGAGGTCACAATATGCACTATTACACCCCTCAAAATACAAACTGCTCTAATCACTCGGTTTCAGAAAGTTGTTTTTTTTCTGACCAATGAGAGGGCCTATGAGGGTTTGTGAGAGTCTGCCAGTTCAAACAAGGATTGCTTAAAGGAGCTCAAACAGCTTCTTTCCAGATCCATAAACATTAATTTAAACCATGAAATGTGCAAAACTGCTCTAATAAAGCCTAAGAATTAAAGTATCATTATAGATCATGGAAATGAGCACAATAGACCCCTTAAAATGTATATGCCTGATGTACCGTAAGTAAGTTTGGTAATATTTTTCATACTTGAGGGACAAAACTTGACAGTCAGCACTTCAAACTGAGTGGATTTTATCCATAGGTTCAGAAAAATCCTACAAAAATAGCTGCAAACTGTTAGAAAAAAAAAAGATCAAAAACAAGCAATGAGACTGTTTTACAAACTTAAATTTACCTCTATTCCACATATTGTTTATTTTGCCTTTTTTTTCTTTTTGAATAAAATTTACACTGAAAGAAGATTTTTACCGGAATACAGATTTGTACAGTACAAATGCAAAGTCCTGATCCAGTATCCTGTGCTTCATGATGTGCGGTAAATGCAGTGCAGCTAAAAGTCTTGTGTTTCCTTGATGTTCGGTCCCCTGCTCACGGAGATTACAGTCCATAAATTCTCCCAAAATGTAAATACTTGAGTAAATTACTAATTCTTCAGCCTGTACCAGCTCTATCTTTCAATCATAAAAGCCAGACATGTGCAGACAAAGCAGTCCACTGTTGGGTTTTAAAGGGAGACACAGATAATGTTAGCTTACATCTAACTATTATTATGTGCAGCAGCTCGCTGTTCAACAGGTGTATGTTTGCTCAGCTGAACTAAGTGTTAGTTTGAACCTTGCTGACAGTTGTTGTGAGCGCGTTTCATCAACTCACTCTGTTTCACACACGGTGTGACAGCAATGAAAGACATGAGACCGCACAGTCCCAGGTTGATCCACAGCAGGGCCTTGTTGAAGTGGCAGGCAATGGGGTGGGTGTAGTACTTGTACATGAAAGTGAAGGCCATGGTGGCGATGGTGTAGAAGAACAAGGTTGCACACATCACCGCCAGGTACCAGCGCTTGTTTTCTGCTGCTCCGGTCAACCTGAGAGGACGAAGAGATGGTTTCAGCTCCACGCGCATCCCACACTAACTCTGCATGGATGCTGAGTCTCACAGATAAGAACACTTTAATAATTTCATGATTTTTATGCTCTTTGATATCACCAAAACCTGCTAAGAGGATTAAATGAAGGTCTCCGTGAATTTGGCCCACGAGTCAAACTAAAAGTGATTTATTATCAGTCTACACTTCCTAATTTTATGTTGAAGTGCTTGTATTTTGAGACCCCACAGTTACTGGCATGAGAGTGGCATCCAATTACTGGATAGGGCTTCATTCTTAATTGAGATTTTATTCAACCCCACTCAATTTTTTTCTTCTACTTGTTAACACAATGAGACCTATATAATTGTCACCAATGACAACCTTAAGCCCCAGTCCCAACAGCTAAACCTAAAACTTCTCAAAAAATGTGATTTTTAGTCAGGGTCAGTGATGAAACTTTGAGTTGATGTTTATGAAGATGTCTTGTTTCATGGTGTAATTGTCATTTTTGTGCTAATTTATTGTTTTTTTTAACTGTTAGTGTGGAGGCTGGGTTATTTTTTTAACACCAGCTGGAATTATCATTTAGCATTTAGCCTGCTGTGATTAATAAAACAGAAAATTTTATATTAAAGATGAATCCCTTAGTCTTTTTCTGCACTTCGATGGCATATATATATATATATATATATATATATATATATATATATATATATATATATATATCTGTGTGTGTGAACCTGAACTTGTCCTGCTCATGGGCTTGTTTTTGAACCCTGGGGTTAGAGGTAAGGTCACACACCTGTTCAAACCCTTTTTTATGAAGAGTTTTATGAAGAGTTTAGCTTATTAGAGTTCAGCTGGAAACATTTATAACAGTGAAGCCAAAATGCACCAAATGTATCAAATCTACTTTGAAAGGTTAAAACCTTGAAATGTAGCTGAAAACACAACTCAAACCTGATCCATGCTCAGTGGTTAATGGGCTTTTCTTTGAGAGAAGATTGAATTTAAAAAATAATAGTGAGGGCACTGGTCAAAAGTCTGAGAAATTCACACAGACACTAATGCAAATGTACACTAAGAGTTCCAGTGGAAAGTAGTCAGTTGAATATTCAGGGCTCACAATGAACCTGTGCAGTAGCAAAGAGCAGACAGCAAGAAGACAGCAGAGAAGAGAGAACAACACTGAAGCAAGTTTGCTGTGCTAAGACAAATCTGACAAGTGTTTCAGTGCTGGAGCTGTGAACAAAAGCAGCTCATACATCTAATATTTTCTGACCTATAAACCAAGAATGGCGAGACAGACATTTGTGGGGATGAGGTGAATGAAAACTCCACATCGCTGTAAAAGAGAAAAAAGAGGCTTTTCTGCCTGTCTACATTTGCCTCGGAAAAGGCCTGAATGAATAAATCCTCTTAGCTGTCGTGGCTACAACTCAGCAGAGTTCAGGGGTGATCTGAGAGAGAGAAGCAGCAAAAGCAACAGCAACAGCTGGATACAGTAAATGACATCTGGGATATGTCTGGCTGGATGAATGAGGACATGACAGGAAGAATGGAGAGGGGATGGAAGTCTCAAGAAGAGCAACAAGTAAAGATGAAGAAAAATGCAGTATATGTTTGGTTAAGGTGGCTTTAGCTGATCAGCTTAAACTGTTTGACTACCAGCTGCTGATGCAGGTGTACACTGAGGCCTTTTAACCTGACACCTATCACAATGACATCCCAAGCACTGTGCTATGGTTCTCATATTGATAATATCTTTAAAATTCCTGAACATGAGCTTGTATTCCTGAATACTTGAGGCTTTGACGATTTCCTTTGACCACAAAAAACTGAATACTTTTGGTTTCAAATACTCCAGACATCTGAAGATATCATCTATGAGCTGTGGGAAATATAAAGTATAATTGCTGTTTGTTACGAGTTTTATGTGGACAGCTGAACAATGAAAACATCTCATTCCAACGCCATGTAGTGCTCTGTGAGCCCCTTCTTCTGGATTCAGTATTTCCACCAGCTGTTTATCGTGACTACAGGGATTTGTTCCCATTCGACCACAAGAGCTGAGCTCCAGCAATTATGCTGCATAACGGCCTTGGAGTTCCTAAGTGTGTTCTTACTTTTGGTCATATTATTCTAATGTGGTTTATTCTACACTGCTACCAGTTTGTCTTTCACATCATAAAATTACATACTGGGTGATTAAATATTTTCTTCTATATGACTATCGTGCTCTTACCAGTTCTTGTTCCAGGTATGTGCAAATGCTGTGATGAGGATGAGCTGGATCAAGATGAAGGCAAATCCTCCCACCACACCAACATAATGCCAAGCTGAGGGAGGTAACAGAGGGAAAGACACATCATCCAGTGATTTATTTCAAGAAGAATGATAAAGGAAGCCATTAACAGGAAAAGAAAAACAAGAGCATGTTGTAAATCATCAACTGGCTCTGATATCAGACTTGTTTCAGCACCACATTTATTGTCCCCAGATAAAGTTAAACCAAAGCTGCAGAGATTTATGGCTCAGTGATTAATTCCCTGCAGAGACCTGAGGATCATGTTCAGGAGCAGGGTCTCTGCTGCCCTCTAGAAGGGTGTAGAAGGAGATGCATTTACACCATTGTCACCATCGCATCTGCTCCCAGTATGGAATTAATTTTCAAGTAAATGCCTGTAGACTGATAGAAAACACCTCAGTTTCTCACCATGTAAGAAGGACTCTGTTGGGATGAAGAAGGCAGCAGTGCACATTCCCAGCAATGTGATGAACTTCAGAAACCAGAAGCTAAATGAGAAACAACACACAAAAACACACAAACAAACCAAAAAAAAAAACAAGGTAATTGTTAGTTGTCTGAGATTAAAATTAAAAAAACCTTCAGGCTAAAAACTTGAAGGGTTTTTCCCTCGTTTTTTTTTCCCAATAATTTTGGAATTTTCAGTAATTTACAGTCTTGTTAAGTTTTAATTTTTACCTTTCCTGTAAATACCCACCTACTGTACTACTCATATATTGAACCTAAAAATTCATCAGTTTCCAATCATGTGATTAAAAAAAACAAACAAAAAAATAGCAGAATCTGGAAAACATGACTTTTGTTGACTTCTTATTTCCAAATGTATTTATTTGGGCACACATACTTTATTCATTTGATGTAAAATGAAAATATATTGAATTGTGCTGCATTTTTATGCTAATAAAATTTGTAGTAAATTCAAAATCACCATAAAATCAGGTGATTTTTCAACAAGAAGTTTTAAACATTGACTACTTCCTGCTTCTAACATGTGGGGATTTGTTAAGTTCTTCTTTCTGATTCCCTGTTTGTTTTCTGACACTATGTCCTAGTATGTTTTATATTGGTGTATTTCACAAGGGCACCAGGTTCTCTACAGGTAACTGTAAGATCTGCAACCTTTCACTGTGCCACTAGTAAGACTCTTGTGAGTATATTTATACCAGAGAGTAGCAGCAGTCCAGTCTGTCAAATCCTAATCTGAGCTACGTCACAGATGTAATAGACTGCACTGGATTGGAAAGTGTGACAACAAAGAGCTTTAATTAGAGCAACATGTCTCAGTAGTTAAGCTAAAGGAGAAAACAGACTTTCCCTTCACAGACTGAAGTGAAGTATTTAAAGATTTGTGTAAACAAGTGAGGAAATGTTTCTAAATGGAATCAAGTCTATTTTAAATATTCTATTTGAAGGAAATGACATGAAACTCTCTGTGGGAGGAGAAAAGAGCTTTCTCCCTTTGAGGACACTCATATGGACACTACTGCTGTAGGCACCCCTGTGAAACTTAGGGGAAAGACTCCTACAAACAGCCGTAAGCAACAAAGAGCCCTTCAACTCCTACTAACATTCCGTCATTCCTATGATTAAATTTGTTTTGTAACAAGTAACAAGTCAGACTGACCCGTTGTGTATGAGTGCTCTGAAGTCCTGACTGGACTTCACATCAATGAGGAAGATCGCCATCATCAGGTAGAAACAGGAAGTCCCAAAGCAGACTCGGTAGACCGCAGAGTAGCCCACCAGCATCTCACAGTGGCCCCCGCCATGCGCCTGGTCGCACACCATGTTGAAGAAAGGCACCTGAAACAACACATCATTGAATTTACCACTGTTTCTGTGTGCCTGTGTGAGCACAGAAATATGAGGCATGGACTGCTGGACATTTACTAAATGACATGGGAAATTTGGGGCTGATTTGATTTTTTTTTTTGCATGAAAAAGAGCTTTACCAGTTTTTAGCAGCATAACACTAATGCATAATTTAAAAGTGTGTTGTTTTTATATGTCACGTTTTTATGTCTTTCTCATTAAGTTCAGTCATTACTATAAATATTGTCTTCCCAACATTATTGCAGTAACACATTTCTTTTCTATACAATTTTTGACTATGATATCAGAGATGGAAATTGATGGCATTAATTAGGCGCTTGTCCAGTCTTCCTGGCCATTCAAAGCATTTTAGTGTACATGCCACATTCAGCCATATCTTACATTCATATGTTTCTTGATTAAAATTAGAACCAGTTGAAGCACCAGTTTGTCTTTTTTCTTCTTCACTCATTTTGCATTAGAACTACAACCTGCAGCACCCCATAATTCAGCAGCGTGTAGGAGGAGCAAAAACTAATAATAATTTTTCTGTGTGATCAGTCTCACAAATCGTTGTGGAGGAATTGTGGCCTACTCTTATGTACAATATTGTTTCAGTTCATTGGAGTAGGAGTAGAATAAAAACAACATGGCACTGAAATGGAATATTTTTACAAGCAGCCTTGTTTTATTTTTGGAATTCGCACATATCTTGGTGTGCATTAGTGTCCCATCTGGTTTTTACAATGTTCTCTGTACTTGTGGGACAACTGAGGAACAACTCAGCGCACACTCACATTTTCCCTGACGAGCTCGGAGACAGTGCGGGACAGCATGAGGCAGGAGACTGCGCAGCTCATGATGTGAAAGAGGGTGTACATGGCCCGCGTGCTGGTGGAGGACTTGACCGGAGGACAGAAGGCACAGCAGAGAGAGCAAGGAGCCGGCCCACAGCAGCAGCATATCTGAGGAGGAGAGGCGCAAGAGCTCAACATCCAAAAAAACCACAGTCTGTTTAAATGGATAACGTGTTTTTCTGTTTGATGTTATGCCTGTCGCTTACTTAAAGATAACTCGGCTAACATGACATGAAGAGAACAGTATTTTACAAAAAAAAAAAAAAGACCTAAAAATTCACTTGTAAATGTGCAATATGTAAGTAAAAACTTTACTGATGTTGCAATAAGTAAAAGTACTTTTGGAGAGCTGTAGCATTTTTTCGGTGGCCTTAATCCTCTGCTGTATACTTCCCCCTGCTCTGTCTGAAAAAAATTTTCTTTCCTTTAACTTTAACTATATGTCTGTGTAGGTTCTCAGTCGTCCAGGTCATGAGAGGTGAAACATCTTCAAGAAACAAAAAGAAGTCCAGTCGCCCTTTTTTTCAAGCTTCAGACACTTTTCTTTAACTAGTTTTTTAACTTTGTGAGGTGTCATAATTGATTGCATAGGTGCCTTTTAGCAGCAGGGACTTAAGATCTAAATTGGTTTACAGGTATTTAGAGTAGTTTTAAACTGCTCTGGGTTTAGTACATAAAGAGTGGGGACTGCAGTGTTGATTCTTGATGAATGGTTAAGTACAGGAAAGTTTTCTGCAACAGGAAATGCGTTCTGTGTTTCTTCTTCGTGCCTGACAAAGTGAGTTTACCATCAACAGATCAGAAGAAGTTTCAGTCTGTTGAAAATTTGGTATGACAGCAGCAAGTACCATGTTTTGAGTTACTGATAGAGGACCCAAATATTTAATGCAAGTCACAGCCTACATGCTGGTTTTCATCTTCTGCCTACATAATCTTTTTGGGGCAGAAAGTGAAGATTTTATTAAATAGGAACTCCAGAGATGCTGTTCTACTCAACGCTTTATTCAAACCAGACTCTCACAGGATGCTTTCACACAATGTTTTGATTTTAAAGATTGTTACAGGCTTCTGCTGGTACAGGGACCTGCAGGATTGAAAGTGTTAAACACGGCCTCTGCAGAGTTCAAGTATTAAAAGCAGATCCTTTTGAAGACATATAAAAGTCAGTGTCACTTTGCCAGTGAATGGCACAAGCGCAGTTGATGGCAGATTAATGAGTCAAGTGGCATCTGGCTGGTTCTGATTCTGATAGATCAGAGCTGTGGATGACTGAATGTAGGCCTGTCCTCAGTATCTGGGACTGGGCACTGCACTGTATGATTTATGTACACATGCAATGAATGCTGTTGGAGTAAATCCAGATGTATTATCGCTCATCACGTGCAAGTCTTAATCTGATAGATAATGCAGAGGAGATTATCCAACATCTTCCCATTGAGGGGAAGACTGAATAAAAATAGATCTTTAATCTTGTATAGTAGCTGCAAAATGATTCAATCCTGTGAAACATGATTAGATGAACCATTTGCCTAAATTATACCTCCATCCATGGTTCTCTTGATGTACCGTCTAGTTGACAGATATGTTTTCATTATGTTGATTACAGAAGACAATATGATAACTGGCTGCTTATGTGACTGCAGTGCACCAGATCAAGCAATCAATCAAGTTCCTCTAATCATTTTTGTGGGAAACCTTTTTTTCTCACACTCTGCTGGATTGTTGGTGTGATTTTTTTTTCTGTTTTTGCTTATTACTTTTAATTTTGACACCCACATTTGCTGCGATATCCTGCTGGAAGCAGCCATCAGAGGATGGGTACACTGTGGTCATAAAGGGATGGACAGCAACAATAGTTGGGACAGGTGTAGGTGTTTAAACAATGCTCAACTGGTGCTAAAGGGCCCAAAGTGCACCAAGAAACTATCCTCTACACCATTACACCACCAGCAGCAGCAGCAGCAGCCTTAACCACTGATGCAAGTTGTTGTTTCTGATGCTACCATCTGGATGTTGCAGCAGAAACCGAGACTAATCAGACCACGCACCATTGTTCCAGTCTTCTCTTGTCCAAGTTTGTTGAGCCCATGTGAATTGTAGCTTCAGTTTCCTGTTTTTAGCTGACAAGAGAGTCACCCGGTGTGGTCTTCTGCTGCTGTAGTCCATCTGCTTTAACGTTTGATGTGTTGAGCATTCAGAGATGCTCTTCTATATGACTTGGTTGTAATGAGTGGTTTATTTACCGTTGCCTTCCTATCAGCTCAAAGAAGTCTGGCCATTCTGGCCATTCTCCTCTAACCTCTGACATCAACAAGGGATCTTCACCTAGAGAACTCACTGGATATTTCCCTTTTTTAGACCATTCTCTGTAAACCATAGAGATGATTACATGGCAGCTTATCAGCAGTTTTTGAAAGAGTCAGACCAACCCATCTAGCACCAACAACTATCTACATTCAAATGCACTTAAACCACCTTTCTGCCCCATTCTTATTGTCACTTTGACCATCAGCAGGTCATCGTGACCATGTCTACATGCCTAAATACACTGGGTTGCTGCCATGTAAGATCTGCTGGGATTACAGCTGAGACTGACTTCATGGTCTGCCTCTATTTTTGATCAATACGTAATTTACATATCATATAAATTTATATATTTTTTGTTTATTTGTCTCATTTTTTAAACAAATTGTTTAGTAAAAGTGTTTTTTTTTATGCATTCTAACTGCCTTGAGAGAAGTACTTTATTTAATTTATATATATAAAAAAAAAGCTTTATAAATTCAGCCACCTTACCAACAGCTAGGTGTCTGTCCTGTGGCCTAGTTTAAGGTTTATAGTGCAGGATTACTGGTCACAGAGTGAAGTTGCTGCAGTAGGCCATGGAGATTAAATCCAGCATAAACATGAATAATCACTTTCATTTAAACAGCCAAATAAAGCAGTGGGTCACACAGTATATCCAGGTCAAATCGGAGTGTTAGGTACAAAGTTAAGCCTAAATGTTGAGGAGTAAGCAATGAGAAGTGGATCCTTTATTTTTTGCTAGTTACAGGTGATACAACCTTAATCCGAGTATTCATGCCTTTTGGAGAAAATGACCCAGATTGCCATGTCAAGCCAGAAGCATAATAAATAAATTTTAGAAACACAGGACTCACTCCTGCTATTATTTCTAAATGAATGTGATAAGTATTCAGAAAGCTAATCTGAGTGTTAATCCTGTATGAATCACATACTTAATGACCCACTGATCCAGATTTACCTTTCATTGTGTACTGCAAAAAGGCCACTGTCTACTTTACTTAATTTATGAACATTTTATACAATAAATTCCTTTTCCTTTGCATTTTATTTTCAAACATTCACGCTTGCAGGTTACACCTTAATGGAAGAGCAAAATAGCATGGACACAATGCCATTTGGTTTTTGTCTAGATAGCTTCAGTTGTACAATGTGCATCTCACAGAACTTTTTATTCTAAGGAAAAGAAAGAATCGCAATGATCAGACAATCCCCTATTAGCAAACTCTTGGTGACAGTGGGGAGGAAGAACCTCCTTTTATGGAAGAGACCTTTGATGAGGGCGGAGAGGTTGAGATAAAATGCTCAGTGCATCGTGGGAAGTTTTCCACCAGGAAGAGGCTATAGTAAGGGAGGGTTCTGGGTCACCTGATCTAGTCCTAACTAAAAGCTTCATTTTATTTTATTTTTTTTTTAAAGGAAAGTTTGAAGCCTAATCTTAAAAGTATAGAATGTGTTTGCCTCATGAACACAAACTGGAAACTGGTTCCACAACTGGCTTTTACTGGGACTGTAAAATAAAATAAAAACAGAAATGTGAACTCTTTTCCTGTTAGCATTCTTGCTGCTGTGTTTTAGGTCAACAGAAGGCTTTTCATGGAGCTAAATGGACATCATAATGACTTTGGATGAGTTAAATCTGCAGTGGAAATCCCTGCACAGGCTCAGGAGCCCTGTCATGAACACAGTTCATTGCTGCATCTGCAAAGTTAAAATTCCATCACACAAAGACAAAAAAACACAGCCTGTAAAAAAAAGATCCAGAAATATTGCTGGACTCTGGGCCAAATCTAATTTAAGATGATTCATTAAAAAGTAGGAAATTGATGTGAAATTCTTTCCGGAAATCAAGAATGCTTCATCCTCTGGGCTAAAGAGGAGAGGGACCTTCCAGGTTCTTACCAGCGTCCATGATGATGAGGGGTGATAAATGGCCTTGGCATGGATAACATGCATATTTGTGAAAGCCCCATTAATTAATACAACCTGCTATCAAGATGATGTTTTTCAGGGAAGGCCTGCCTATTTCAGTAAAACAATCTAAAACCTTATTCTGCACATATACCAACAGCATGGCTCTATAATAAAAGACTCCAGGCAACCTGGCCTGGCTGCAGCCCAGACCTGCCACTCATTCCAACAGCTTTTGGACATTATATTAAGTAAAGTATATAAAATCCTACCTTTCATTAAAGCTGTTATACTGTGGATCTGTGATGCTTACATAAGAAATAAATAGAAGGAAGCAAAAATAGATATAAAGAGTACAAAACCAGCAACTGCAGGAAAATATCAATTAAATTTAAAAAAGCTTCAAATCCAGAATTTTACATAAAAAAAATAATTAGTATCACCTTTTACCAAACATATAGTAAAGAAAAGGTAAATTACACAGTATGTTCAGTTTCAGAATAACATTTACAGCATTACTGAATATAAGTACGGATGCAGAAGTGTAGACACGAATGCTGCTGAAGACAAAGTTTTTGTTTTAATTATACACAGCTGTGTCGTTTGTGGGTTTGCTCAGAGCTGAGTGTATGTATTTCAAATCCTAAAAAAAGTCACAGATTCTGACCATAAAATTCTCAAGTAACTTTGTCTCATGGGCGCTTGTAGATGTACAAATCTAGACTGAACACCCCTCAGGTATATGGACAAAAGTACTGGGCTGCATCTTAATCTTTGCACTGAGGTAATTCATTCAGTCCCCATGGCCACAGGTGTATAAAATCAAGCACCTTTACAAACATTTGTGAAAGAATGAGTTGTTCTAAAGAGCTGAACTGAACTCCAGTGTGGCGCTGTAATAGGATGCCACCAATGCAACAAGTCAGTTCCCCCACATCTTTTTTTTTAGCTGCTTTCCAGAATTAATATTTCTATGGTATCTGTACAGTATGTGCAAATGCTGCCCTGAACATTAAACAGAACATATATAACATTAAAATCCTTCTCTACATAATAATGTTGAATTACTGTGGTGCAACTTTTACTAAAGAAAATTTTAAAAATAAATAAAATAAAAACATTTTCCTTCTACCACGAGATAAAACCTTTAATTGGAAATATTTCACAATATTTCAGTATTCTCTTAGATACTCAGTCCTTACTAACAGCTCTGTTAGAATAAAAAGCAAAACCAGGACTATTCACAATCATCTGTCAAGTAAATCCTTTTTGTTTTATGCACTCAAAACTAAACTGACCCTGAAAACCCTTAAATTGTCTCCAGCTGTAGTAACTGCTGCTGCTCATCAACTCTCACCTGATAGGCCACCATATTGAGGAAGTAGTTGTAGACGCCGCTGCGGTTCATCCCCTGAGTGGCCGACATTGTGCCTTTAAACTGCTTTTCCTCGGCCACCACGACTCTACATTTGGCCATGAACGTCCAGCACAAACAGCTTCTTTCTCACAGTGCCTACAAAGATGGCATCCTCACATCCTCAAAGAGGCCAGAACGTAGCATCTAAAAGGCCTGTCAAAAAATGAGAACAAAAAGTAAAAATGCGACGTCCTGCAGCTTGTTTCTGCACACTCCCTTATGCTGGATTAGCAGTAAATCCAGTCCAACTGGGCTCCCTGCAGACGAGACCCTCAGCATGAGAGCTGCTCTCAGTCCAGCCTTACAGGGGAATCAGTCGTTTTTTCGCCCATATCCTGCGTGCTTTGGCTCTGCAGCTGAGTTGGGTGCTGCCAGAAAACAGGGAGAGATGGTGGCGAATGCCCAGTGCCCTCCCTTCCCCGGGTCAGATTAGGCACAGTGTGTGAAGGGAGGAGGGGGGAAGAGAAATGAGGAAGAGAGAAGGGGGAGGGAAGGAGGAGGACTTCGACAGGGACCATGTGCCAGTCCCATCTGTCCCCCTCCGGTCCCTATTACCAGCACTACACAAACCCCACAGTACAATGGGATTGGGCATGTTTAATCCAGATTTGCAAAATTAAACAATTACCCTGTGTGGCTTCTGGATGCTGATGCTTGACACATCACAGTCATCTGCGCGGCCTGGTCCAAGTCTGAGACTGTTTGCCACTCAGAGAAACAGGCCCACTTCTATAATCCTAACAAGTTATCATGATTGCACTACGACCCAGAAACATTAAAACAGGTCACGCTGGATGCATTTCTGCCTGTGACGGAATCAACAAAGGCAGGCTGCATTAGTAGATGTGCTCACAGCTTAATAATAAACAGGCCACTGGGTTTTTCGGGCCTCTAATAGAAGAATAAAAAGGGATTAGGCAATAATAATAATAATAATAATAATAATAATAATAATAATATAAAAGCTTTTAAATACTTTTTAAATGTATGTACTATTATCTTAGAAATTACCCATATAATGTGTATGTCTGATGTGGGGATGGATTGCTCAGCAATTATTTATATAATTTATAGGTCCAGCATCCAAACTGCTGCACTGTGCATGTAACATTAGTATTTTTCTTTGTGCAATGATTTGATTAATTTCTGTGCAAAAAAACAAAACAAAACAAAACCCCAATAAAGTCAAGTAAAATATACCAAATTCAAATATTGGATGATAAAAGCCGATTATGCCGTAGAATCGTGAGGGGAGCTTTTGCAAACGCATACACTGTGCTTTCAGCTTTTCCCTTGAAAAGCCTTTAAATTCCCGGTGGCAAACTCTATTCTATAATCTAAAATTTATGAGTGAAAACACTGAGTGAATTCCTCTAAGGCCATGTAGTTGGTCAGAAATGTTAAAGCTGTTTGGGGCTGGATACATACTAAACGACAACTCTAAGTTGCACAGCAGCAGTGAAATGAGACGATGGTAGTTGCTGAAAATCGCTGAGTGCATGAGGAGAGAGCCAGATTAGATTTGGGTTAGTGTGCAGGGTGGAGCGCCGGGATAATCCTGTCACTGTTCCAGCCCTCTTCTCAGTCAGGATGACCTTCACCAGTCGAGACAGAACATTAGCAGTTCCAGACAATTACTCTATCTGAACAGATGAGCAGAGACTGTCTACTGAAGATGCAGTGATTTGGTGCTGTACAGCATCTTCAGTAAAAATAAATTGTTAGGTCCCAAAAAAAGTCACACTATCTTGAAAGAGGAAAAAAAAAAAAGGGGGGGGGCAT
>VUQJ01000898.1:0-14937 GCA_015108635.1 Andinoacara biseriatus
ATAATGCAAAACTGGGTGGGGAAAAAAAACAAAAAAAAAACAACCTATAAATCTTTGGTGTCTGCTTCAACACACTGTCCTTATATTAAGAAATAATGGAACTTTAATGGATGATAAATATGCCAAAATCACAGTCCTGGGTTCAGATCTGCCACCTGCTGAATACAAGATTGTCTATTTGTGGGGCTACATTAGACTGAAAGCCATTTGCGATGCAAGGGCAGTTCGTGGGGCGCCGCATGAAGTTCTAATAATGAACAGTGGCTAACTGTGCCTAATGAGGATTAATGCAGAACCAGATTGGGGTTTGGGCCTTTCCCGACACACTTCTGCCACAGCATTCCCATTTGGCTGTCACTGATTGCCCTCACTGAGGGTCCACGTCCCTGTGCAACCTCTGGGAAAACGCAAGGCAAGTGAAAAATAGGGTTGGATGGTGACAGGGAGAGGAAGAGGAATGAGGAAGTGGTGACATGCAGGATTTAAAACCCAAGAGAATGGTGAGGAAATTGAATATTGAAAAAAAATATATTGTTTTTGACATGGATCTGTGCTTCCCCAAGAGAGTATTGGTTCTTTATTTATCATTATGTTGCCAGCCAATATTAAAAAAAAGAGTAGAGGTATGAATATAGACTATTCCTGCATGTCCTTAAGTTTTAGGGCACCACATTGGTACCCTATAAAACTGCAGCATACATCTAAAGGTTTAAATGAAACACACAACATGCCATTTCATTTCTGGCATGCGTCGCTATAAGATTCCACAGTTTGTTTCAAAGTGTGACATACACAATAACATTGGTTCGATTTCATGGTTTGATTGCTGTGACATTTAATGGGATCTCCTCAACCGCCTGTCCCATTCCTTTACAACCAAGCAATAAATATACTCCAGTATAAAGCAACCTGCCAAACATGTCTCTCATTACGCAGAAAGATTCCAGCTAAAGTCGACAATATTTTCATCTTCCTTCACAGCCATTAGTAAGACATCTCCTCGGGTTTTCAACATGTTTTTGTTTTCGCTTTCCCCTCTGTGGTGATGTCCCATATTCATAGGTTTCTAGCATATAACACATCTAAATATAGACTTTAATGGCTGTTGAGCAAAATCAAAGAAAAGAAAAACAGAAATAATGTAGGTGTCACCCAGGGTGGGGCGTAAGAGAATAGAAATGCATGATGTGGTTCACTGTCCACTGGAATGTATACAAGAGCCAGTCAGTCACTGGGAATGGGGGGTGGGCTTGGTGACTTGGTGAAGGTGTTGGGGGTAGTCTCAGTGGTGGCCACTAGTCATACTGGCCCTTCAGTCAAGCCTTCCAGAGGAAGGGTGGTGGCATTATCAGTGGGCTGCGGGTCGTCCTGAGGATGCGAGGGCGCGTGTGTGGCGGCAGCCAGGCTGGCGTAAGGCAGGTGGCAGTCCATGTGCAGAAAGGGTGGGTAGTGCTGGCGGTAGCAGATGTAAGCAAACAGCAACCCGATCACTCCTCCAACAAAGGCGTCTGCAAGGCACAAAAAGACATATATTTTAAGGAACGCTTGAATAGCTAATTTTAGCCTGCGTGGATGAAATAAAATAACAAAAGCAAAAGCACAATTAATAAGGCATTGATGCATGTGCTGTAGTACTTATGGTTTGGAGTTTGATGAAAGTAACTTGAAAGGGAAAGTAATGAATCTGTTCTGCTGAGCAGCTTCACTTGCCTCAGGACAGGCTCTCTGTGTCACTTTGTCATATGCTGAACAGGCTTGTATTATACCTAGCTGCCTTTAAGCTATAATATATCATATAATATCACACTGCCATGGTGAGTATTAAGTCTATATTGCCCCATATAGATCAAAATGACACAGCCAGCTGGTGGCTGAAGCAGCTCGTGCAAAGGCTTCCACCATATCAAAATTATGTTTTTTTCACAGGTCTCCCTTTATTTCGTCCTTCTGGGTGAAATGAAAAATATTGTAACATCGACTCCAACCATTCAACATCTGTCCAAGGCACGAGTTTGCTCTGCGAACGTTTCATCGACTCCTGTCAACTGAATTTAATAGACTGTGACTTGATCCAATATATTAGTTGGGTGGCCTCATTGAGACGGTGATTGGAAGGCCAGCTTTTTCCCCCTCTGAGGACAGAGGGCACCTCCAAAGTGAAAGGGGATAGTGAGAAAATTTGTATCCATCAAGAATGGTGCCACAGCCTGGCTAATGGCAGCTCCCAGCTTGTGTTTACAGTGGGAACAGATTGAGGCCCCTTGCGTTTAAGAGCCTTCTCTGTTGCTGTGTATTTACAGCAGAGGAGAAGAACAAGAAAAAGTAACGCTAAGAAACACAATGACACCTCAGAAAATAATGGGCTTGTCTTTAATTGCTGAAGGTTCTTTGCTTTCTGTGCAAATATGTTCTAGTTCTTAAAAAAAGAAAAGAAAAAATGGCCAACTTCAGAGCTCCTGCTTTCCAGGAACATATGGCTCTCTAAAACTAATTAACACCATGTGATAGAACTGTCATCATATTTTCACATATCCTTTTAGACACCTCACCCACATATGCATTCGTTCCCTTCGGCACCCCTCCATCCCAGGTTCCAAGTCTTTTGGTAAATATACAAAAAGGAAAAATATGAGAAGTATAGCACAAAAACATGAAAACCCAAAGCTTATAATCATAATCTTCTTCTCGTGATACTAAATGGCATGTTACTGTCATCTGGTGCAGTTTTCAGGAAATAAACCCTTTTAAGCCTGTCAGGCAAACAAGCAAACTTCCCAGTGAGACCTATCATATACTGCTGCACTTTTCACCTTCCCCTAAATTTATCAGTTTTGATGATAAAGTAAAAACTTGTTGTGATTACTGCAATACAGCTGTTTCAAGCACGGACCTCATGAATCATCTGTATCATAATTACAAATGTGCCTTGAGCCAGAGGCTCCTGAACAGCAATCCTTTTCTAGCTGACACAAGCAGAAGACACAGCATTTGTCTGGTAATAACTCTGATAAATGCAGGACAATTATAATCATGTGTCTAAGCTGTCGGGCAGACCTTGCCAGTGGTGTTTGTAGTCACAGGTCCGGGATAATGCGATCATCATGGCGCTGTAAAGAGGCAGCACCATAGCACAGAGACGCCAGCTGCGCCCGCGACCCTGATCTGTAAAACACTGCAACTTTCCCGCCAGGTAGAAGGAGGTGAAACCGAGACCTGAGAATGCAACTGTTGGGCAGACAGACAGAAAGAAGATCAGTATTGACAGTTATGTACAACATTCAGATTATCAACACTCCTTCTAGGCTGCTGAAAATTTTCCAAAACAACATTTGACCAAGTAACACGGTCAAAGCATATGTATATATTTGTATGTATGTATGTATGTATGTATGTATTTCCTTGCTAAAGCACCAAGAAACCAAGGCAATGAGTCAGTCACACAAGACCCAAAGACCAGCTGGTGCCCCCCCCCCCCAGAAAAATTTGTGTTCTCTGACGACAGCCAACTAGCACATAAAAATTTTAATTTTAGTCATTTAGCGGTTGCTGGAAATTGCAAGAATTTTGAATTGCCATGGGTGCCGCTGACCGGTCTCTCTTGCTCTGTGTGACCGAGGCTTTGTTCAACTTGTTGATGAATTATCAGCCCAGTGCAAGTGAATATAAAAGCTATCTAAAAAAATATTCAGTACAGAGCAACAACATTACACTAAACTAAATGAAAAATAAATGGACCAGGGGTGTGGGGCTCAGTGTAGTCTGTCTTTTAAATGGAAAATGGACTAGAAAGGCACCTTTCTATTCAAGTGCTTTCTTACTACAAGTCCCGTTATCACCCAATCACACACATTCATTCATACAACACCTTTATCAAATTGCAATAGAAGCACCGGAGCCAACTCGGAGCTCGGCACCTTGCCTGAGGATATAGGGTCAGGGATCGACTTGCTGACCAGCTGGTCCACGTGTGCAATCATAGAGCATTTTAGGAAAATTTCCTGAAAAGTTGATAGGCGTTTTGCAGCTTGTCCATTGTAAACTTTTTCAGAAGCAGACCACATGTTTCTACTGCCCCTTCAGCTACTTTCAATAAAATTGAAAGAGGTCAAACCTCCAGCAAGACTTGTAGTGTACTGAGAACCCTTTAAACTGACCAACGCATTTCGGCTTGTGGTCTTCATGGGGATAATCACAATGTAGTCATTATGACTAGATGATGTTGGAGTTTTTGACCTCTTCCCACTGACACCCACTCACAGGGTAACCTCACAGAAACTGCAATCTCAAAAGCTTCTGCTAAACCCCTCTGCAGGTGCCTGGGAGCAGGTGGAAGCAAGCAGAAAACTACAGTACATTTACAGAGCTAAGCGCAGCCCACACGCTGACAGAGACTCGTTTAGCAATTTGCATACTCTTGCAAAGTGAATTGTGTACGTGGCATCAATGTGTGCATCCCACATCAAAAAAATTAGGCTCCTAATGACTGGTCCTGGTGAGAGTGGTGCAGGGGATACCACTGCACCACTCTCACATCACAACAAGAAGATTCTGGCTTTCAATCCATCAGGTTTCCATGTTCTCCCTGGGTACTCAGGTTTCCTCCCACAGTCCAAAGACATGCAGTGGTAATGGTCTAAATTTACCATAAATAAAAAAATCATTGGATTAATGATCCTTTGCAAGCGCTGCCTCACAAAAAGAAGAGAATATGCAAGTCCCACATTATACCACTCAGGTGTGGGGTACAGTTTATAAATTACAGACGTAAATTACACACATATCCAAAGACATTTACATAACAGCTACCTGCCATGATGTGCTGAAGAGACCACCCCTTCTTTTAACTGCTGTTGTAGAAAAGCAACGGCCTAATTATAAGAAATAAAGTTTTTTTTGATGGAACCATTAGTTTTTGTATGACAAAGGGTCATTAGTTAACTGCTACAGCAGGCCAAACAGCACCCAACCTCACCCATCAGATGCCCATTTGTCACTCAACCCACAATCTGGCCTAGAATACTAAGGACAGCAGGACACGTGTGCAGCCTGTAGAGAGAGAGGAAATACAATGGGAGTAGAAGGGCGAGGCAGAAAGTCCAGCCGTCCCAACAGCTCTCTGTCTCGCTTTCAAGGATGAATTGGCTCCATTTAAAATTCTGCATTTTACACTGGGCACTTTACTGGATTTTGCATTTTAACAACACATTGTACAGACAAGCTTACTGGAGCATAAGCTTTAAAGTGTACTAGTCGCTACTATACCTAATGGTATATGCACAATACTGCACATAATGTAGTCAGCATTACCAAAAATGTATTACGTTTGTGCTTTCTGGCTCAACTGAGTCCTTCTGCTCAGAGGTCATGAACCAGCCATCCAGGATCCCTAAGCTTCCTTCACTGCCCATCAATCTCACTTCTGGGCAACCTCACCACATTTCCCATCACAGAGCAGCTCACACCATTTATTTTAATAGCTCTAACTATAGATAAGACGATTACATTACTCACTGGGAAAGACAGAACTAAATTATCAATAAACCACAGACTCAGACATTAAAACGTTCAGTCAGCACGGTCTAACTCATATTAGTTTAACAAGAAAAAAAAAATCATAGACTTCAAATATGTCTTTTCAACTTCTGGAGAGCAGTTCACTCATTACAGCAGTTATATAAGACTTCAAAAGGGTATGACAATGTACAATTTTTTAAACATATACATTACTCTGTGTTGTACATGCTTTGATTCTTCTCATCTAAAATCATCACCCAACTGGAGGAGCCACCTAGTAAACGTCTTCTAGTCACAGGCACATATCCACTTCCTGAAAAGGAGGTTGGACAGGTCAGAGCCACAGAGCAACTCCCTCATAATTTGTAGCAATTTTCTGCTCTAGTTAAATACCAGAACTTATTCATAACATGTGGATTTAATACATAAAACTGAGCAAATGGTCAATTTAACTACAGAGTTTAAGACAATGTAGAAATCCTCCAGACAGAGAATAGAGTAACTGTGGACAGAAACAATATTACCTAACCTTTTATTTTAAATATAATTTATTGATAGAAACAACAAATATAAATAAATTAAATCTACTCCATACAAAGTTTATGTTTGTAGACACAGCAAGTCAAGATCTTGAGGATTACACTAATAGAAATGTTTTGGTGGTATGAATAATACACAATTAGGGAAAGCAAGTATGTGCTTTGCCCAGGCTGAAACGTACAAATACATTTCTAGTAAAATATTGCTTATATGACCAAGCTGATGGGTTATATACGATGGTTAAATGATGTAAATGATGTAAAGGATGTTCAGAAGTTGCAGGAGTTCCTGAGAGGACAGAGGACAGCGAAGAGGCCAAAAAAAGGGGAGGGGGGGGCATCATGGTAACAAATCTGTCTCATTCATTTCAAAAGCTTTAAAAAAGTAATTCCCCTGAGACACAACAAAGATGCCTAATGAGAGTACTGAGTGCCTTGTGATTGCCCTTTTTTGCATCTTCAAACAAGCACAAGGTTTGTTCAGAAGTTTCAAGTGAAGAAGAACCAACTTTGCACTTTTTTAAAGATGGGAAAAGGTTATTTATTTTTGCAACCATGCAGAAATTTTAAAATATGCCGGTATACCAAACAAGAAAATCTCACATGAACTGAGCATAGCCTGCAGGCATGCTATCACACGTATATGTCTTTCTCTCCTCACCTCATATACCAAACTCAGCCAACCAGTTTTTTTTCAGCAGCACTGACACTGCTGCCCTGCGTCACTGCCTGCTGTTTCAATGCCTCGTCACCCCGGCATCCACCTGTAGGTTTGAGGGTACTGGTGTTTTGGATTTGCTTTTTGATTTGTAATTGTAGCTACAGCTTTTTGAAGATGCGGCAGTGAAAGGAGGTGGTAGAGCAGCATGATAAGTTGAAATAATGAGATAGAACTTGGTAACTACGTAGAAGCTTTGCACAATTAGCTCTTGAACAAAAGAAACATTCGTGTATCTGCTTTGGGTTGTGAGCAAAACATCTCAATAGTTGGACATGTTTTCCATAGGTAATTGCTTTATGTTTTTATACAGGTTAAAAATTTCAGTACTTTGGTCCATATAGAAAAGCTGAAACTAAACTTGGTGATGGTTCTGGCAGGCCACAGTCCATCTCAGCCAGCAATCTAGGCTGCTTGGCTCTCTGTATCTGCTAGCTTGCCATTTCTTTAATTTCCTTGGTGAGATGAGCCAGAGACGCTGATTATGTTTGCACTTGGGAGTGAACCTTTATATTATCCTGACTTTCCACATGCATACTAGATGTATAACTTGAGGGGAAAAAATCATTTTAACCCTTATTTTTTGGCAGTCGCCAAACTGTGGAAGCATTTTTTTTTTTATCAGATTCAACTAGTGATTATATACATGCAATTTTTAGAACCCTGTGGCTACAGATACTAGAGGTATAGCATTCTCTCTGTTTATTAGGATAGTGGCTTGATATTGCTACACATAAGTAACTGCCCTGGGGCATCGCGATCATTGCAAACTAACTTCTAGAAGTATTTTGAGTTGATCTTAGTATTATTACAGTCAGTGTGTTAATGTCCAAGTTGAGCCATTATACACAAAGTATACATTACACATTTATTTATATTTTATTTGTGATGTTATAGCTTCCATCAACACTACACTTGAAAATGGAAAAGATTTCATATTATTATGCTTTCCATTTCCCAGCCTTCCTCACACTCTCCCGGCTGTTTTGACACTTGACCCCTGCAGGAACAAGTGGGACACAACCCCGACTCTCACAGAAGTAATGCATATTAATTAACCACTTGAGCATGGAGACGGTTTCACCCATTAACATACAAAAGCTCAACAGAACCTCCTTATTAACGCTGTATAATTGCTCCTTCACTCTGCACTGAACTGTGTCTGACTGTGTCATTGCAGAAATATGAGGACACACTCCTGCAGAAGTGTAATTCTCCCTAGATATTCAACTAATATGATGGACATGGGAAGCTAAGGCTAATTTAATATAGACAGTTGTGCATAAATGAAAGAAGCAGTAGTGGAGATGTGATTAGGTCCGTCTCTCGGGATCATTTAGGAACTGGAGAGACTGTAGATGGTGAGATGGCAGATGGTTTTCAAAAGTGTTTATTAATTGATCATATCTAATGGCTTAATATTCACAAGGGGAGAGTGGTGAGATGATGAATATGAAGTAGACAATTACAGCTAATGCTTTAGGGCCTTGTTGCTTTATCGCTGTGGATACTGGTGCATTGGATTCAGGGGAGTTGCCATTTATCTGTTTGTTTTTCTCGTTTCTGGAACCTGTCTCCTCCAATTTATGCTGTTTTACTTTGCTGCGAGGCGAAGAAAAAGAAATTTAATCACAGGGAACGTGAGCAGCTTCAACAATTTTCAAATACAATAATAATAGTTTGTGTGCTTTCAAAAAAAAAAAAAGAACTGTCAACAAAAAGTGGGATCTGATGTATGTGTATATCTTTGTCCTGGCTGATTCTGATAGATTAGTTTCAAATGCATTTTACCATGCATCCTGTAAAAACAAACTGCCTCTCTCTGACTGAATTTCTGTGTCTGTGTGTGCAAAGCAGTTTTTTCCCCCCCAGTGCTCTGTGTGTCTGGCTTCACACAAGCAAGAATTGATGTTGTGGGACATCCAGATGCCATTTTAAACAAGGCTACACTCACTCTTGTCCTTTGTCAGGCCTTATCCTTCCTTCCCATGCCACATTTGTCTGGGTAAAAGCTCTGTAACTTTTGTGCGGTCCAACAAGCAATGCCTGGTGAAAAGGGACAGAGACGAGAAATTGGATTTCTTCTGCTCTCTAGATGTGCTGGTATATGGGTGCTCCCTGTGTCCCCCGTCGCACTCGTCTCTCAATCACTTTCTTACTCACTGTGCAACAACATAAGGCTATTAGAGCTGTCGTGTAGATGAATGTAATCCATGCTCAATGCTGCAGTGAATTACAGAGCATCGTCCCTCTTTGCCATGTCTAATGGGACAAAGCCAGCACTTCAAAGCTTTCCTTTAAAGCAGGTGTTTGAGAAGCTGTAAGAATTCAACTTTAACATTATGCTAAAATATCTGTTTCAAATAATGCCGGACCATGAAATTACATCATTGAAAATTTTTCACATGGCCTTGGCATGTAACACACAATGCTCGCTAACCTCATGTTTGATTAGAAGCCTGTTGTGAACAGTTACACTCACAGCAGGAGGGCAATCAAAGAGATTTCCCAACCATTTCACACGCAGTATGTTTCTTGTACATATGCCCGACATCGCTCAATAATAGTTCTAATAACTCTCATTCAGTTTTATTAGAATAAAAAAAGACAGGTTTAATATTCATCACGTATTTTCAGTTCTTTTTACTACCGTGGCAAATGAATGTTTCAGTAGGATGCAACAGTTTCCTTAGTTCCACATTCCTGCAGAAGAAATAATTACTGCATAATTATCTTATCAACTCTGAATGAGCAGCTGGAGTCAAAATGTAATGAAAATATGAAAGAAAGCAAACAAAATACATTTCATGCATGTCACAATGGTTCTCCAAGTTTTTCTTTAGACATTGGCTGCTTTTTCGCTCATTTTCAGTCCAGTCCTTTTACCATTATGAGAGGAATGCTACAGTACTTTGATTATATGTTTGTTTATTGAGCAACTGAAAACCTATGAAATATTCAAGCATAAAAAAATGGCACCTAACTGAAGGGATGAACCAGTGTTGTCTTTGTGCAAAACAGGGTAGAAAGATACCAAAGTGCTGGCAGGACCATTAAGAGATCTTTGCAAAGATGCATCTTCTTTGAGGCTGTGTTTAAATCCTTTACATACCTGATGCACCAGACAGTGCCAAGAGTTTATTTGGCATCTGTGTAGCCCACAGCAAATTATCAGTGGGTACCACTTAGCATTCATTTACTGGACAACAGGAAAACATTTTAATTATTTAACATTCTGATGAAATGAAAAAAAGCTTGGAGAATAACACAGTGTGTCCCACACACAGCTGAGCACAGCAGGACATCAGCCCGGGCTCAGATGGTAGGTGCTCAGCTCTTACTTAGGATGTGTAAGTTGAATGATACTGATTGCTACATGTTGTAATTACCTTTGAAGAGAGACAGCAGCAAGAAACACCTCATGCATACAGCAGCCAGTAGGTCAGATTTTTTTCTTCTTGGTGAAACGTTGCTCAAAACACCAGGATAAAACTGATTGAATAGCTGCTCTTGAATGCAGTTTTAATGACTGTCTAATATCTTCTGTCATTGAATTGCAAGTGCTGGGAGTGATTCATGTCTCCTGCCTCATGATACTCACAGGAGGAATGGCTGCTTGGGAAGCTCTTGCGCCCCTCGGAGACTAGCCCCGGCTCCCCGGTGCACAGCATCTTTGCATTCACTTGTCCATCTGGGAAACAACGCTGGAAGTAATCTGGCCTTGGTCTGCAAATGTAAAAACCAATAGGGCGAGTTCAACATCATCGACAGAAAGAATTTAATTTTACTTGTCAAGAGTGAAAATGGGAGCTTATGTAGCATGAGCCAAGAGCCTAACATTTAGCATTACTGACAGTGCCTTTAAAAAATGCTTCAGCTTGTTTAACGTACCTGCCAACAATCAACTTGATAGTATTTGTGAAGACTCCATTTAGAGCGAGAGCCAGGGATACAGCTGAAGGAAGACAGACACACATGAATGGGCATCTTACAGTGTTGAAACAGAGGAGGTTGACATTTTCAGCATTTGTGGCATTAATTGAAACAGCCATGCTGCAATAAATCATTCATTTTTCTATAACTGGGACAAAATATTCTGGCAGGTTTTCCTCTCTTCTGATGTAATATACACATAAAACAGCCAATTAGATCCATGGGAGTTTCCCTCGCAGGTGGGCACATGGTTGTCAGGGTTATTTTGCAGAATGGCCTCTTATTGTGTCTGAGCAGCGACGGTAGCTGGTAGGATTTAACACACTGTGTGCTTAGCTACCCTGTGAGACTGGTGGTGCTTTGAGCTACGTGCACCACCTAGAATTTGTTTTGGTCCTGTTGTCATGGACCATAGACATTATACAGTAACAGAACTTGTTACACGTTTCACAGTAGTGACATTTCTAGGCTCAGCAAAGGCTCACTCAGTGTGTCTTGTTTGATGGTCTCAGGATTACATATTGGCCTCTTTTGCAGATGATGTGGTTCTGGTGGCTTCATGAAGCAGTAACCTTCAGCTTTTTGCAACTGAGTTTAGGTGGCTGGAATAAGAATTAACACCTCAAACTGAAGCCGTGGTTCTCAGCTGGGTTGTTGAAGAGTTGGAGCACAAACAGACCTGAAGGGTGTCTAGGCTCACCATTAGAGAGAGGGTGGGCCACAATGAAATTGAGACACCTGTATTGCTTTTGGGCCTGTTTAAGAGAAAGACACCCATGAGGTGAGGTGTTTTTCCATGCACAACTGGGAGGAGACCCCATGATGGATCCAGAGGTCATATTTCTTGCTCAGCTGGGAAAAGCTTTAAAAAGGCCTACAGTAAGCAGTAGAAAATAAATAGATGGCTCATTTAAGTTTAGTGTACAAGCCTAGTGACATTATTACCACTAAAATGCACAGGCAGAGGCTGATGTGTTACCTTTAGATGTTTCGAAAGGGAGATGAAAGCGAGGAAAGAATCCTCAAAGAAGCGGTGACACAAGCGCACCGTTTTAGAGCCTAATCTGACCGCAAAGCAATTACTGCTTTAGCTCAACATCCGCGATGGAAAACAGGAGAACTACAATAGCTTGACAGGTAGGCATTACACTGTAACTGCACGTTCATTTAATTAGCTATAAAGAAGACCACCAGGACTCATAATCAGCTAGAGTACCCTGACCTCACAGGTTAATCCCAGTAGTCTGCAGCGGAAATGAATTCACCCCGCCCCACCACCAGAACACACATGTACTGTATAATCTTCCTGAGCTGCTGAGAGGAGCACAGTGTCAGTATGATTTAACAGCTGGATAATTTGGGCAAACTCAGGGCAGATCAAATGAAAGCCCAGAAAGAGATGTGTTCTGTCTTAGCGGGGATGTTAAATTGCAGCATCTTTTGTCAGCTCTCTCGCTCTCAATGAGAAGACAATACAAGAGGGGATAAAACTATTGCTCCACTCCAATCCTTCGTGGGGTTTGCGGATGGTCATTAACGCACTAATGTTTTTTTTTGGTTTTTGTCAAATGTAACTCTTACACAGTTTGACGGTTCATGTTCTGCCCTTAATGCCTGTTTAGCTCCTGCCACAAAAGTAAGGACATTTCTGGTCATGAAGGAGGTTGTTTTCAATATAATGCACATTTAGTTTGCTGGATTGCCATGCGGCATACTGTATATTCCCACCCTGCGACTCTGTGCCTCCGGTTTGACCAAAATTTGAATCACATCTACTAATTAATCCTGAAGGGTCTGAGAAGAGCTTGCATGATTAGCCATTTTTGAAGCCCACCATGAGCGTTCCTAATATATTCATCCTCCTGATAAAGTATTCATCCTGCACCAGTCTCCATGCCAAATAAGTCTACTTACATTTGGACTGTGCCTATGCCTCTGCAAACCAAATCTGGTTGCATTCATATGCATATACCCTGGAGTTTGCCCCAGTGATTACTCTAGGGTACAGTTTCAGGAAATTAGTGGCCTCATGAATAAAGATAGGACGGCTGCCATAACATTACCAAGGACCCTCTTGATCAGCTCTTACAGAAAAACAAGGTGATTTGTTGAATTGTCACATCAGAAATATACTGCTACCGTTTAAATCTTCTCTGCCTTTAACAGCGCAGGTGTTCAGCACACAAAAGCATCATTGTATCTTGCTGGAAGATTGCTTCTCATACGCACAGTTAAAAAAAAAAAAAACACTATAATGTCACTGTGTGCTATGTGATCTCACATTCAGATGCTGAGTTATAGTATCCATTCTTTGTCACCAAAAACACATACAAAAAATCATTACAGGATCATCTGACATTCTCTGAGAGTAGTCTTGCGGAAAATATAATCAAACTTCCAAGATGGCATCATTGTTTCCTGACTGAGATAATCACGGCAATTAAGCGGCATGACTTTGGGAATGATAAAGGATTATTAGACAACTCTATAAAGAAAAACACTGCCATCCTTTTTTCGCTCCAAAGACAATGAGGCAAAGAGGCAGAGTGATAATAGCAGTGTATTAAATTAAAAAAAAAAAAGGCATAATATTAGGAACACAAATTCCCCTTGGTACTGAAGAAATCCAACTTAAAACTCACAAATTATGAAAGCTAAATTAAATTTGATTCATGAATTTAGAGCTGGAGGACCCTCAGGGACTGCTTTAAACCCCATATATTAGCAAGAATATGAGGACAGCAACTTTTCTGTGATTTTTTATTGTGCGATGAAAAATAAATTAGCCTGTAGGTAAGCTGATTTTCAACTATGTACCCAGTATAACAGCTGATTTCTATTTCTTTCTCATTAAGTTTAGGGGAAGAATTGTTCAAAGCTACTCTCAGAAATGTGATCATGTAGAAACCTGTCAGAATAATGGGCTTCCTTTTAGTGTTTGTTCTTCGGAGTGATGTTGCTTCCTTGTACAGCTTCTATGAGTGCGTCTCTGCAGGCAGTAATGGGCCTGTTTAGTTCTACCCAGAGCTGTAATCTTGGGACTGATGCACTGAGGCTCGTTCTCTCCACCTGATTCATCTCTGGTCGAATCTTTAATTGGATTTGTGTTAAAATTTCTTAATGCCGTCTGATGTACCAAAGCCTCCGCAGGCCTCTGGACCGAGTGGAAAATGGCAAACAGGAAGATTTTAGTGTGGGAGAAACGTTCAGATGCTGTTTGATAGAACAAATTTCATTTGGTAAATACTCATGGCTGCTGTGATTAAGATCAACTTGTGCAGCGCCATGCTAACCGCAACACCAGGTCACAAAGCTGAAAGAGCTCCACCCTAAAACCAGGTAGAACTGGGGAAAGAGCAAAAAGATTAAAGAAACAGAGAAAGCTTTTTTAAATAGTTAATTTTTAAAAAAAACAAACCAGACGGTATAACAGTACACACAATATAAATGTCAATTGGAAACTTCTAATGGGAGATTAGGCTGACAACAATCAGCAACAAATTTGTGACATTTGAAGCAAATAGCTCCACGCACCTAAACAAGCCTCTTTTATCTCTGTCTTGTCCGTCCTCTGAATTATCTTCACCACAAATATCACTGCCAGTGGAGTGAGGAATGAAATCGCCTGTAAGGAAATAAAGACAATGACAAATGTACAGTTATTACTGTGACATTAGAGATATACTACAGCACTCCATTAGGTCTTTTTTTACATTTTTTTTTGCAAGTTAATTGTGAAATGACTTGTGCCTCGGGGAATGACCCGAGCCTATCTATTATTCAGAGTTAATTTTAACAAGGCAAACTGAGGGGCAAAACAAGCTTCTTTATTGTTCAGTGCGTCTTCGTGCCTGAGCTGAGAGAATTATGCCCTTAGTTTGATATGAGATTGGGACCCCCTCAGCACCTAGGTAATTATTCATGCCTCAGAATCTATTAATTATTCTCTGGACAGATTCAGTATGTTTTCTTTCTTTAAGCAACAGAAGCAGCAAAAACTAAAGGCAGCGTTTCAGCTCCATTATTACAGCACACATATATTTCTTTTCCCATGAGTGCTGTTCATTAGTTCAGCTGTGTATGTCTGTGTATCTCTGCCAATTATGAACTCATTTTGCACCTCACTATTCCCTCAAAATAGCTCAAACTTGTAATCACACTTTAATTCACACACATAAGTGCAGCAAGAGTTGCTCTCTGAATTTTAATTTAAACAGGCCGCTTTTCTTTTTT
>VUQJ01000899.1:0-15937 GCA_015108635.1 Andinoacara biseriatus
GAACTTTAGGTAAAAAAAAAAAAAAAAAAAATGGTTAAGTTTAGAAAGAGATTATGGTTTTGGTTACAATGTGCACGTTCACAGCCCTGACCTTGCATACTGCAGAATGACCCTAAAGGGTAAACACTGGCTTTCCAAACGTGACGGTAAAAAGAGTTGGCCAAGCGTAAAAATGTGATGAGTTGGGATTCAGATTGAGCTCATTATCCAGACAAACATAAAGCCCCCCCCCCCAATACACATCCGCCCACACACACACATGCACGCACACACACGCTCTCTCTGAGTCACACCTTGAAGGTCACAGGTCATTCTAACCACTGAGAGGATAATGAGAAATCAACACTGAAACAAATCACCACTGCTCCCAACCTGCTAGCCTCATTATGAATGTTTGTGTGTGTTTGTGTGGAAGTGAAAGTGTGTGAGAAGCACAGTAATGATATGGCGACCTTGAGATGCTCAGCAAGATGTAAGGCAGTCGAACTGCAGCTGGACCATCATTATGCTCCTTAGGAGGTCCGCAGCACAATAACAGGCAGCTATCAAAGGTAAACACAGTTTAATGTACAAGTATTTGATGCTATAGAGTAATACAGAGTGTATAGCATTGCATTTTTTGTATTTCACAGAACAGGTGTTTAAATGTGATGAAGTGTGATTATCTAGTTGCAAGATAATTTCCACATAATAGAAAACTTGACCTTTATTTTGTTGTGTTGGGATTTATTTATTTGTTTGCTTTTTGGATGCTTTATAATGATCAAGCAATGATACCTACACATGTTGAGACTATGTCCTCCCAATTTATCAGGATCTCTCAGATTCAGAAGTAAAAATAGAGGAGGCATTTCCTCCTGTTTTTGTAAGTGAATGCAAAATGGGGAGAGACCAAGGTTAGCCTCAAGTCAATGAGGATAAGATCTTTATTCACTGTTACCCAGAGAGGTGCTGTTTGACTCTGAGAAAGCCAGAAAAAAAACCTGGAGAAGAGATCATAGCAGGCCTCCTGTGACATTAAAATGAGCAGTGCCTGTTATTTAAAAAGGAAGATCATTAAGATATATCTTTTTAAAAATTTAAATGACATTTTTTGTTTTATAAAGTGAATATCTAAGTCTTTTACGCTCTGAGGCAGGCTGGATTCATGTAGCGCAATCAATTACTGTAGAGATTTTATCATGTGTTAAAACTGGAGCCTGAAAACCTATAAAATACATTCAGTTTTCTTCTCTGTGTAAAATACACACACAAACACATACACACACACACACTAATCGCCACACTTGGTTATCCAGTCAGTGACCTTGTTACAGGCTCGTTAATAGAAATGATAATTGCTCCCTAGTCTAATCTCAGCATTCCGCTGGGATTACGGGTTTTAATTCAGCCCGGCTTCTCAATCTTTGCTTGCTAAATAGGAGATTGTGGGAAATAATGAGATATGCTATAAGCCATCATATGTCAATTATTTAAATCTCATACGGGTTAACAGTTTGAGGCTATGATAACAGTGACTGTTTGTGTGTTTAATGAGATAAAGGAATCCATAACACAACCAACTAAATGTCTTAATTAGTCCTGTGTCTTAAGGGATTAGCGATATCCACTGCAATGTAACTCATGCAATGACATGTCATGATGTCATAATTATTCACAGTAATTGTAATCAAAATGCAGTTTTGTTTTTTGGGGGTTTTTTTTAGGTGGATGCTAACAGGTGCAAATATAAATATTAGCATTTAGTTTTTATCTACTTGTCTGTGAAGTGAAGGTCCCCACATTAATGTTTTCCTGTAGCTGCTGATGTGCTTCAGCAAGTTTACACTCTATCTAGATTTTATAGCTGAAAGTTATGTTTTCTATCCTTGCAGGAGAAGAAATCCATCATTTGAAGGCACAGTAACTGGATGTAATGGGCAATTTGGGAGTTGTATCATAAAACTAATACAAAAACAAATATGAGGGCTTGCCTGTGCAATTACTCCTTACTTTATGACAAATTAAAAATCAGTGGGTAGTGGAAAAAATGAGTGTTGAGTTTGAAGAAAATGATTTTTGTCTTCCAGCCATCCATCCATCTTCTTGTGTTAATCCTTTTCAGGGTCGGAGCCTATCCCAGCTGTCATAGGGCGAGAGGCGGGGTGCACCCTGGACAGGTCGAAAGACAATGATTCACACTCACGTTCACACCTATGGGCAATTTAGATAACCTAACCCCACTAACCGCATGTCTTTGGACTGTGGGAGGAAACCAGAGTAACCAGAGAAAACCCACAGAAACATGGAGTGAACATACAAACTCCACACAGAAAGGTCCGGGCCAAGGTGGATTCAAACCCAGGGCTCTAACCATATCAGTCTTTCTTCTTAATCTTAAACAACACATTTTTAAAATACCAAAACTCTCCTAAACAACTCAACAGGTCAGGTTGATACAACCAAGAGAGATACAACCAGAAATTCAATTTTGTTGCCATGTTTACAAAAGAAACACGGTTAAACTTACAAAACGATTGTAGCTATGATACATTGTGCCAAATAAAGCACATTGTTATTTCAAGCCTCAAGTCACAGCTCTGCAACTCTTAACATTCAGTCGCGTTTATTGAGGTGTACAGCACAGCCATTGGGACTGGGCAGTGTTTATTACCGATCATAAAATAGATCGGTTTTTCACGAGCATGAATAATGCTTCCCTGCCAAGAGTTGCATCAGATACTTCCAAGACTTATTGTAAAGGATAGCTTACAATAACACAGAGGACATCTTACATATTGATTAATGGAAATATCGCCCTCTTCTTCGTCCTTCTTTGTCTGTTTTCGCCTGATCTTAAGGCAGGACAGTAATCTTTGAGTCTTTATACTCTACATGGAATCAATAAATAATTTTCCAGCAAACTCTAGAGTGTTTATTTCTGAGAACTAATAAAATAAAGTTAATGTGAATTTAAATCACAAAGATACGGTGTGAATATTTGCAATAAGCAAACAAACTTTATGCAAATAAAGCTTATGTTAGACTGATAAGATGGGCATGCTCCTGCCTGGTGCTTCTTTTGATTTAAATTATTGGTAATAAAATCTAATGGTTGCCATGGTACTAATAAAGGCAGATAAAGTAAAAGTGGGGGGGCTTCTGACAACGACTGAACTCAGTAGTACTTTGAGTTGCAAACTCCATTTCTCCTGAATTATTTTCAATATCATTCCTTTTCCTTTTGTATCAAAGCCAACAATGGCAGTTTAATTAGTCCCAGAGCTGGCCAACTCTCCCTATCACCATCAGTCTGTACTCGTTCCACTCTCCATCTCTCTGACTCTGTGTTTCTTCCCATATCTCTGCCTGTCTCATCTGTCCTGTTACAACACAATAAGTCTGCGAACTTGGCAGTCAGATCCACTTTTATGCTTATTTCATCATGCAGTCTCTCATTCTTTTGCCACATATCTACTCGGGGAGGGAGAGCACAGATACAGTGAGAGCGATGGTGAGCACAACCTATTCTAGCACTGAGACAAATTAACTGCCATTGTTGGCTTTGATACTGGGGTGAATGGAAATGATGTTGAAAAGGATTCAGAGGGAATGGAGCTTGAGAATAAGGAACTGTAAGCACAGGCGGAGGGTGAAGAGAGGGAGACGGATAGACGGCTTCAAAGCAAATACCGGTCTGTCTCATTCCTGTACTTTTTATTCTGATCCAAGTTGTATTTCCACTTTCTTGCAAAACATACATCAATGGCAGAACCTTATTAAATCTCAGACCTTGCTTCCAGAGACATATACTACATTCAGAAATATAGACTGTGCCAACATGTAGCTCTAATTCTGTTTTTCCCCTCCTCTTGCACTTTAACCACAAGCAATCCAGCAAACCCTCAGGCATGGGCAAAAACACTAATACTTCAATGTTAGACATTGGTACAGTGGTGAAAAGACTCACTGTATTAGGAATTATATCTACATTAAGCAAGGATGCACACTTTTGTGCAGAAGCCCAGGGTTCACCTCCCATCACAATCCTGCAGTTAATGCATTTACGTTTAGCTGGATAAACTAAACGCTGTGTGAAACTTATGTTACATCTATATTATATTTGCCATTATTGCAAATTTTCTCTACCTTTAAGCGCTACATGTTTGTTGCAGAAAGCAGGAAATTTTAGCAGATCAGACTTTTTAAAGCACATGTGGTTAAAAGAGAGTTTATTGTCATCAGTTGGGGTCATCAATTCAGGTGGGCACTGACGCAGGTGCACATACGCAATCCTGCAAGGGAAGCAAAGTTTATGAGTGACACATTTTATATATAGTTTGCACAGGTAAACTTACTGCCTCCAGGAAATACCCACAGGGCACCCCCAAAGTCCACATGACAAAAGCTCCAACATATTGCCAATTAGCATTAAAGGAAATCTAGAATTTAATGCATATGTGGTTGTAATGTCAGTGTACAGCCTTTTGACCCTCGCGGGAGGAGTTTTTCCTCCCTCTAACATCCATCTGATGTGTAATGAACAGCCCTTATTACTTAATACTGTTGTTGTTCAGTCTGATGTTGAGCACTTTGGTGGTTGTTAAAACAAGCTAGATAAACGGACAATTAATTTGTCAGAACCATGGCTAAAAAAAATGGTAAGTTCACAGGGATGCAATACTGAAACAACAACTCTTTAACTGTAACAATGTCTCCCACCAATTGTTATCACAGGTGGGGAAAAGCCTAAGACAAAACACTCCAATCTCAACATGAAATCAGCTAACAAGAAAACAATTTCAGGGCGAATGAAGTGAAACAAAATGTCAGCGCAGCCTGATAAGTGCCTGCGTCTGGCCACTGGGGACCACTGCAGCAAAAGAGGGCCTGGCACGCACTGAAAGGCATAATAATATAACAGGGTGATGCCACATCAGCAGCACTGTAAGCCAGTAATGCAGTCAGTTAGAGGGAATTTGCTGCTCACCTGGAAAACAGTAGTAGTGCAGTAGTATTAGCATTGGCAGAAAACAAACTAAACACTGTCCAACACAGATACACTCTGTACACTCTCTGTTCATTTGAATAACCCCCTTTAAGCTCCTGGTTTCTCGGCCACATTTTGAGGAAAAAATATGCCAACACAAGTCACCGCATCATCCATCAGGCCTCAATGGAAAACCTTATTAACACTGACAACGCAACAGCTGGATCATATTGCTGAGGGCAGAAGAAATGGAAGTTTGATATAATGTCCATTAGCAGTAGATGTGTTCACGTGTTTTATAGGGCAGATAAATCTATTACTGTCAGTGCAGGCAAGATAAATGAGGCTTCAGAGCACATTGTAGGTTAGATTGAAAAGTACAAATTCCACTGGGGAAACATACAAAGTAGACTGAAATTGAGTTTTATGCTTGTTAGACTAAAATGTTGTCATTTTATTTTCCTGTAAACCATTAACTCAACGTTTATTCACCAAAAACATGTTTCATGTTAACATTTCAAGTGTTTTAACTGCTCTCAGTAGCCCTCGGTGTGTTACTGTGTCTCTCAGTTTAACCTTGCTGTGTTGCGCTGTTGCCTGCATGTTTTTCTGCACGTCTGGATTTAGTTTCTTGCATTTTTGGACTGATTTGCCTTTTTTTGTTTTGTTTTTTTAGTTATTGATGTTTTTGGACTTGTTCGATCATAATAAAGGCTTTTCTTTTGTTTTATTGAGCCTTCCTCTGAAGTCTGCATTTGTTACACATCCCCGTTACATGACAATGATACCATTTGTTTGTAATACAGCTATTTCTTTGTTTGACACCACGTATCTCAAACATGATATAACATGATATGATTCTGTTAAAAATTCCGCCTATGATTGAATTTTTCAAAGTTGTACTTTTGCACTGTTTAGCTTCATATAGCTCTCTTTAACAGTGACATGGGTTTAAATGCTGATTTCTAATGTTACCTCCATTTTCTCCAGTATTTCTTAGGTGTACCAGGTTGTTTGGACTCTGTGATCACGTACTGTGGAATCTTGTGCAGAAACACTGCTTGTGGATTGTCTATTGCCATCAATAGTGATAACTATTTTATGCTGGGAAGGTTTACACAAACAGGTGCCATTTAGCAATGTTGTGGCAACTTGTTTTTATTATTGTCCTCTGTGACAAAGTGTTAAAATATAACATTATTTCATCTGAAATGTACATTAGTGACTGCTCAGGTAAAGATCGAGCTGCTTTTTCACTTCTCGCTCAGTTTTCTGGAAAGAATTAATGGCTTTCACCTGCTCTGTGTCAGCTCCGAGAGAGGCTCAAGTGCCTCTGCTTCTTCAAAAGAATTGGCCATTTGTTATTTTCCCAGCAGCAATAAGCATTACCTCAGTTTCTGCGTCACTGAACATCTTCTGTTCCACTTGATTCAGTGTGCCACTTGATGATGGAGGTGAGGTATGAGCGCTATTGTGAAACGTGGAATTTCTGAGGCAATGCCATCACACAAACACAAGGTAAACACATTTTTTTATGAATACTTAAGCCTTTTATAAATGAGTAAGTTTTATTCTGGTTGTTATATATTCTGAATATCTGAATAACATTCACTGTGTTCATGAAGATATCAAGAATGGCACCTGTTGTCCTTTTATATTTCCTTTGAATACTCATTGTTGAGGCTATGGCAGCCAAGTGAAGAAGGTACTGAAATTTAATGTGGGTTAATTATTCTTACCTCCTACCAGGTATGGGTGTTGCTGCCCTAAATTCCACTGGTGCACCTGATTCTAAGTGCTTGCTTCCTGGTGTGTATGAAACCTCCATTTCTCACTACGATGTTGAGCTACATTAAGTGGTAGTGAGATCTAGGCCTGATGGTTAAGAAGCTGTTGCAGAATTTGTTTTGGTGTGCCTGCTTAATCTTTGGAAGAAATCTGCCTGATCCACTCTCATCATGACGGAAACCTACTTTGGATCTAAAGTGCCTGTAGTTTCTTACCTTAACTGAAACAATAGCAGGCCAATTTGAATAATTTTAATCAGTCCCAGCTTTTTTGAACTCACGCCTGAGAAGATAATACCACCAACCTCCTTTTGGTTTTGGATGAAGTCTGAAAATATTGTTTTTGATTCATTTCTGTTACTCTGTGAGCTATTCCAATCCTGACTTTTAGTCAGTAAAATCTTTTAACCTTTTCCAGTACATACATACATCTTAAGTCCTTCTGGTAACGCAGCATTATTTCAGGCAGGCCTTTTGCTGATGGTTCACTATTGTTGCACACCTGCAAGCCACTTTGCAACCCACCATCCCCTCAGCTAATCCTCTCGTGCAGTATGTGACTAAATCAATCTCATATCTGTTGTCACTTATGTCTGATCAATGCCGTGGCACCAAGCATAAATTACTTCAGATGGAAATAATCTCTCACTGACAGAAATGAAGTCTAGGTTAAATTATGTTGGCTAGCCTGTTTTTTCCGTGTCATTAAACATAGAAAAAGAAAATAGGGACATCATTCACTGAGTTTGAAAATACATCATTATTTCTATAGAGAAATAAACAAATAAGACAGAAATGCAGATGGGGATATATCAAAACTTACAACTCTCAAGTGAGAAGAACAAATATGAACTTTAATAACATATCTTGAGAAAAAATATAGTTTTCTATCTGTTTTGATGATTAATACTTATGATTCATACAAATGCAGCAAAATGTGGTGTATAACAAATTACAGAGCATATGTATTTTTAGAGTGTGGTGCTTTATTAACCGAGCCTGCTTACTCTGCTGAAAAAATGTCTTAATTGGAATTAGTCTTATAAATCGCAAAACAGCATTTCAGTAATTACAGATCAGGTTGGGAGCAGTTTTAGAGCTGCATATGGTGCCAGAAAATATGGAACAACAAATGCAATTCTTAACAGGAATAAAATGTACTGCCCCACTCTTTCATCGCACGTCTCACGTAAAGGTTAATCCTGGAACGTGCTCGCCGCTTGTCTTGTTAAATTTAAATATAACACTTCCATCTTTGCAGTAAGTAACTACTGCATACAGGCAGGCTTAGGAGAAGGGCTGAATGTCTCATCCCAGTATTACGTAGGTTGCCTGACTGGACAGTATAACAAGCTGTCTGATGGCTTCCACACTGCCTGTTCATGTGTAAGCCATTATCTCACCCCCTTATCTCACCCAGGGAGATAAGGGGGTGAGACAAAGGCAGAAGGTGACAGAGGACAAGAAAGAGAGTACAAGATGACATTTTATCTGTTACAGACGTTTCAGCTTTGCCTTTTATTAGTATTTTTCATTCTCTAAGAGTACAACTACCAAGATTAAAGTAACAATAGGCTACATGGTATTGAGGTGTGTGTGCTGGTGCAAATGGTGAGATATCGTACAGTTATGTGAAAAATTAGGTACACTGTCTTTCAATTGTAAGATTTTACATATGCATGAGGACATAAAATATTATCTATTCATTAGTAGGTTTTAAAATTGTGCAAACACAATGTCAGAGAGGATGCCCTTATTGCTTCAACAGGAATTAGGAGGGTAAGTAGCAGCCAGGTGCTGTTAATCAAACGCTTTTGATTCACTGATTATCAACAAGTGTGACCACGTCTAAAACAGCAGGGGTTCTGGCAGTTAGCTATTATGGAGCTTTCAGGTGTATATGGCTGTTTCCAAACAATTTGAAGTCCACCATCCTCAACAAAATATGTCATTATTCACAAGTGGAAAACATTCAAGCTGCCAATCGTAGCAGAAGTGGATGTCCCAGATAATTCACCCCAAGGTCCATGCATTGCCCAGAGAAACTGCAAGAAACTCAAGGACGACATCTCAAACTCTACAGACCTTGGTTAGCATATAAATGTTAAACTTCATGACACTACAGTTAGGAAAAAACTGAACTGAAAGTGTGGTTTGCTGCACTCCGCCCAAAAACCCGACTTTTATCTCGCTAAATCCTCTTCACTATATTATTATTTCACAGAAATTTGCAATCTACCACTGGTAGGTTGCAAATATGATTTCAGCAATTAGTGGTAAACACCAAATACAGCATGTCAACACAGACGCCTCGTACCAACCGTCAAGCACGGTGGTGTAGGGATGATGATTTGGGTTTGTTTTCCATCTTGCTGTCATTGTGTTGACCATGAACTCCTCTGTTTACCAAAGTATTCTAGAGTGAAATATGAGTCCATCTGTCTGACAGCTAAAGCTTGGTCAAAACTGGGTCATGCAGCAGAACAATGATTCCAGTCAAAGTCCAGAGCTCAACAAAACTGAAATTCTGTAAGGAAACCTTAAGCTAACTATGCATAAACAAACTCCTGCAAACCTCAATGATCTGAAGCAATGTGTAAGTTATTGCTTTATTGCTTCAATTTATGACTACACTTACTTTTCAAACGCTGCTTCTGCATTTTAGCTTACTTTTCTTTTTTCTTTTTTTTTTACAAAAATTAAGTGTAATACGTGATGTGTTGTTGTTCATCGCAGGTTATATTTAAACTCTTTTAGAATCTGGTTAGGACCAGATGATTTTTGTATTATGCCCCACGTAAAACTTCACAGACTGCAAAAGAAAAAAATCTATTTCACTAAGCTCCATATTCATTCTGCCTCCATCACGCTATCACTTCCACACAATCAAACAAATAATCTTGGGGCCTCCAGGCAACATTAATCACTTTTTTTTTTTTAATAGGCCAAGGTTCTCTCAAAAGAATGTTTCACACTGTAATGATTCCCACCATCCAGCAAGTGCGTGATGGCCTTGAGTGTATACAAAGTACTGATTATAGCAATTATCCATCCATCCATCCATTTCCTTCCGGTTGTCTGCTTATGCTGCCCTTATAGCAATTTTTTTTTAAACATCCATTCATTTTATTGCAGTTGTATATAAAATAAAAATCAAATGACTGGCATAAAACTGCAAACCACACCATTTGGAAGCCACTGCTTGGTACTGTGTTTGCTGCATTGTATGCTAATTGCCGCCATTGTTTATACTCTTACTTCCTACCCTGCTGTATAGAGTGCATACTACTCTGTGCATTGGCTCTAGACATTGGCATTGGACATAAAACTGGGATGCACTGAGCATTTAGTATGGACCTAATTAAAGGTGATGAGCAATCGACTGGTATGCCAAGTTAATTCAGCAGCAGCAGCAGCTTGACATTTGAGTGTAACATAGCATGAGTAAGGAAACGGCAAGTCTGTTCTCCAGAGTTTAAAAAGGGTAAAATAAAATGGAAAATCTTATGATTGAGATTTTCAGACACTTCACACACCAAATGCGTTGATTCTCTCATTAATGAAAGCACTTGTCATTTCTTTTGTTCCTTGGCAGGAATAAAAATAGGAACTGACAGGATCAGCAGTGGATAAAGATTAAAACATGACTGAAACATGGGCTGAGAGACTGGCAGGGAAAAAAATTAAGCTTTTTTTCACTGTTAGAAAGATGTATTACAAGGAGAGAAAATGTTCAAAATAAAGCAAAGCTTCCTTGCTCTGTTATTAAAAATGAGAAAAGAAACAGATGCAGAGTTTTTAAAATGTATTTGTACGCCCTGCGACGTTCTCCTACCGTCTCCCCTCACAAACGCATGCTGAGTTTTAAATGAAATCATTAGGTCCAAGTCTCTTTTTAATTCACATTTCCGAAACCTCATCATGTACCTATGATTCATAACAGCCTCCTCATTATGAGAACAAAACCACTCCAGCAGTCTTCAATAGCAGTCATTCACAGTGATTTTCACCCCAGAATAATTTACATTTTCAGTTTCCTCAGTTCCACTTACATTTGTCAACACTGCTTCCCTCGCACACGCACACACACACACACACACACACTATTCATTTTCATTACTCAGAGAGCCCTTCAGTGTTTGGGCAAAGAAAAACTCTAAACAGCTATGGCTTTTAAGTGTCAATCACTGGAAATAAGGAGGAGGGAAGTTGAGAAAACAGGGAGGACATTAGACAGTCTTTTGTGTAAATAACCAAAAATGAAGGAGACTGAAAAAGAAGAGGAAGAGGAAAAAGAGGGGGAGGAAAAAGAAGAGACGACAACATGACAAAGCCACAAAAGAGAGTTTTCGGTGTCAATTACCACAAGATTAAAAAGAGAACAATGGGTGCAGAAGACGTGTTGCATTCTCTGTCCATCATTTTAAAAAGTGCTGGATGAATATCTTCCCGCTGTTTAAGTGTTCATGGGAGAAGAGGAGCAGAGAGGGAGAGATGTGGAGAAAAATTGCTCCACTGGAGTGAAAATGAGTTTTGTAGCCACCAGAGACTCTCAAGGCAGTATTACCTTGTTGGACTGGAAATATGACATATGGACTTGGCAGAAGATTATCACACAGTGCCAACATATTTATAGATGTAATTAATTCAGTTCAGCAGCCTGTAGAATAATTACGTCTGGGTATCTTTGTGCTAGGTTACGACAGCCAGCTGGAGTGACATCATTTTATTGTGGTGGTCGTGGCAGTGTTTTTTTTTTGTTTTGTTTTTGTTTACGTTTTGAGGAGCATTCCTACGGCATCAGGCAGTGCTGGACTCTTACAGACATGCACAAGGTAGAGATGGGTTTTACTCCCAGCTTGTCACTTATGGATGCTTGTCCCTTGGCGTATTTTGCCAGCATCAAGGATTAATGTTGTGAAGGGGGATGATGGAACCCGAACACCATCTTTTCGTAAACCGAAGTGACACCTTGCTTGAAAACTTGCGACTTACTCCACCTCTCACCTCCAGCAACAAAAAAGTGGCCATGTTTGCTCTTTAAATGACATGACGTCAGTGACACCGTGAAACACTTCATGCATGTCACTGTAACATCAGGAGCATCTGAGAGAACAACAGTATTTGACACTCTGTTGAGACTTGTAGTAAATAACCCAACACAATAATATATTGTTTATAATATTGTTTGGTGCAATTCTGTACCTCAGCCTGTAGCATACAGTAGCAATGTCATCGTACTTCGACTTGTGACACCGGTTCAGAGCAGTCCTTTGTCTCCTTTTCCTCACATTTCCACGTCTTTGTCCACTCCTGGGACACAGCTTTGCTGTTGTTAGCTTTTTGAGCTATAATACCACCACAGAAGTTATTTAGCTTTGTTTTCCCAGAGCTTGCATCACAAAATCTGGAACAAGAGTTTGCTGCAAAGAGTTTTATCAGAACAAAGGGTTTCCTCAGACATCTTAGCAGAACAATGCAAACCTACAGAGCCACCATGAGTCATACAAGATGTTTCTTCCCTGGGTGGACTCATATCAAAATTAAATGTCTCAACTTTTGTGATGGTGCTTAGTGCTGAGTTGCTATTTAATAGACTAATTTGACTTTAGCCTATGAACCGTGACTCTCTATAATACTGTGAAAAAGTCTTGAGCCACCTCTCATTTCTTTATATTTTGGTCCTGTGTCTGTGACCCCTTGTTTCTCAGTTTATGGTCTTTTGTAGTTATGTTACCTTTATTGTTACTGTTTTGTTTGGTTATATTGTGTCTTGTGTTCCCCTTATGTATTCCAAGTTAGGTCAAAAGCAATGGGAACTTAGTTCTCCTAGTGTTCCGTCCCGAAGTGTTTCCGCTCTGTGTGGCGCTTCTTTTATTTTTCACAGCGTCTGTCTCCCGGTGATGTGTCTAGTATGCGTCATCTTTATGTGGTGTCAAGTTTGCATTTGCATATCAATCTTCTCACTTCCTGTTTTATTTTGTTATCCCCTTTCTCTTGTGCTTTTACTTCCCTGAGTCTCATTAGTGTCGTCCTGTTCACCTGTTTGCCCCAGCTGTTTCCACTCACCCCACTTTCCCTCTGTGTATATCGTTGAGAATGATTTTCCAGACTTCTTGAACAGGCTTCTTGAAATACATGTAAAGCTTTTCTTTGAATGCTGCCTTTTGTTCTGTTTTCTGATACACTCCAGTTCTTGTGTAATTTTGCGTGCCTCAGTCTTTACTCCCTTTCACTTCCCTGCCTTAGGAATAACGTCTTGAGGACGCAGCTCAAGAAGGTTTGCACTTTCATGGCACTCCACCCTTTTTCAGCTGTGGTCTCAGACTTGGAGGTCCTAATTCTCATACCTGCCGCTTCACACTCGCTGCAAACTGCTCAAGTGTGAGCTGCAGGCCACCACCTGATGAAGCCAATGGGACCATGTCATCTGCAGAAAGCAGAGATGAGATTCTGAGACCAAGACAGTGGAAGCCTGCTGACACTTGGCTACACCTAGAAACACTTTCCATAAGAATTATGGACAGAATCTGTTACAAAGAGCAGCCGTGGTCCAACTTACTGCCAGCAATGCAGACCGTGCGCTTGCAGCGGTCATGCAGCAACTGAATGGCTCATAGCAATGAGCCATTCAGTTCTCAAAGTACTCCTTCCACCACCCGACTATAACCTCAGTTGAAGACAGCAGCACCCCACCTCCCACCTGTATGAGCCACATTGGCCTAACTAACCCTAAACCTAACCCTTGGGTTAGTGTTGCCAATGAGCAATCAAGAATTGTGCTATGTTGTATCACTGATTCTACTGATTCTCATTCAAATAAATAATCAAGTATCATCTGATTGTCACAGAAATGACATTTAATAGTATTTAAGTCCTGCTGACTGATATGATGAAATACTGATTACCAGTAAAAACTTGACTATTACTGTAACTTAATGTGGCCTAACATATGCACAGCAGTCCAATATTTTTGCACTGACAATTCATCTTCTTAACTGGTAAGCTTAATATTCAGGCCCTTATTGCCATTGGCACACATAATATGTCACTTACATGTGCAGTTAAACCGCAGTAGTTCATACGAAAAGTAATCAATTCCAAGAAACTTATAGAAATTAACTTCTTTGCATTATCCCCAGCTTATGTGAATGCTGTGGAACAGTTAAAGTAGCAAAGTTGGATTCTCTGGAGGAAAACTCTGTTCAGCAATAAAATGACTAATGCTCCTTCTACTTAAGCGTCTGCTATTAGGGTGGTCTAAAGCGGGGAAATTAACCTCCGACTTCCCTCGGGAGTCATTCTTGTACTCAATGTAAATGCATTTAACCTTTCCTCGCCACGTGGCCACTGCCTGCAGGTTCTGAGAATAGATTGCTCTGTTCTTTGAGTCAATGAATGGTTAATGTAAATTTGGATTAGGAAAATGTGTTTTAATTTTTAACTTTAAAGCTGTTGTTTTCTCATTTATATTGCCTAATGACTTACCATGCATTCAGCTGTACTAGTCCACAGGGGCATTTTAAACAAAATTTGCCTCTTAAATGATTCCTAGAAACCCAATATGTAGCCCTGCTTCCTTCTGTGAACACTTGTACTGTTTTAAAGCAGCAGGTAAAACCATTTTATAACTTTTACTACATTGACTGGCAAAATAAAAATAATAATAATAAAGTTCAGTTTAATGAGAGCAGATGTGGTGTAGATCAGCTACAGCATCTAAAAACATGGCAGAAAAACATTGAACAGTCCATCATTGCATCAAGACACGAAGACCTCATTAAAATTGGTCCTCAGAAGTGAGATATTCATTACCTCGCCTTAGATGCATACGTGCCTTAGAAATTATTAATTAATTGCCTACATCAGTGCTTATGTGCTCAAAGAGCAGATACATCTTAACATGAGGTGTTTGGAGGACACCGAGTCAGGTCTTCGTGGTCAATCTGCTTCAAAAGAAGAGCAGCTGAAGGAGATCAGTGACGGAAAGAAGCCTGGTTTTCGGGAGAAACACAAGTCCGGACTTTTCGGTTACAACTGCTGCAGCAGAGAAGGTCAACAGACGCCATCTGCATAGTTTATATTTAGTTTATTTTGTCTGTAAACTAGTGTAATGTTTTTCTTTAAATGCCCTTGTAGGAATGGGCCATGGTAATTATCAGTAGCAATAAATGCTGTCTAAGTGATGATTTAGGAAGAGCACTCTTGATGTCTTCTTGGGCTTGAAGCCATGTACCATCACTCTACCCTTGTAGGCTGGAAAGGTCATGGTAGTATGAATGGGTTTTGTGGTATCCCTGTGGGGTTTCCGCAGGATTATAGGACACTGAGGCCTTTGTAACAAACCAAACCAAAGAGCTGTGTCCATATACAGTAAATCACACAGTGTCAAACATATCAAACATATTTTAGTAAGTGCTGAACTCTGAAACAGTTACTTTGTCTCCAGTTCTGTTTCTGATATTCAAGGACAAGGATAGACTGACAAAGGCTTCCACTTTGAAGACCCAGCTTTGCCGAGGGTTCCATTGCCTTTATCAGAAGGTGACCTTTGAGGCAGCTTACAGGCCAGCGTGAAGCAGTCAGGAGGAAAATCAGCACCTTCAAGTTTGATGTTATAGTTTTCTGCTGGAAAACAATGGGTTTTGGGTTATAGGGGAGTTGCTGCCCCAAGCAACAGAATTTAATTATTTCAGGATATTGTGCTCAAATGATGGAAACGTATAACGTGAGATGGACAGGCAGATTGATACAACTGGTTCCACGTCAGCAGTAATGCAGGTGTTGTAGTGGATGTTTTGGTAAACTGGGAGTTGAGCCTGAAGGCAGAGATTTAGATTTTCTAGTCAATCTACTCTTCACCTATAATCATAAGTTCTGGGTAGTGAGCTCAGCCTTACAGGTAGGGTGAACAGACGTCCAGAGTGAGCTTGGAGTACAGACACTGTTCCTCCATGTCAAAAAATCCTAGCTGAGGTGATTCAGGCCTATAATTAGGACGCCTGGTGCCATCCTTTGAAGATGGGCGCAGACCTGGAACACACTGGAGAGACTACCCTGCTAAGCCTGCCATCGCTGCAACCTCCCTAAACTCCAGACAAGTGCAACAAAACGGACTAATGGATACAAATGCTGTAATGTAATGCAACTGATAAAGGCTGAATTTTTCAAAAAAAAAAAA
>VUQJ01000900.1:0-10869 GCA_015108635.1 Andinoacara biseriatus
CCAGTGTTTTGTGTTCATTTTGGTTTCTGTTTATTCATAATGTCCTCTGTCTAGTTCCTTGTGTTTCCATGTGTCAAGTCCGCGTCTTTGTTTCCCGTCGGTTTTCCTGTTTTATTTTGATAGTCTTTTGGTCCCTGTCTGTCATGTTCAGTTTTGCTTCCCCTTGTCTCGTCTGGTTAATTCTGTTCAGCCTTGCCCCCACCTGTTGCCTGTTCCCTAATTCCTCTGTGTGTATTTAAGTGCCCAGTCTGTGTTTTGCCCTTGTCGCGTCGTCTTCAGTGTTTTCTCCCGCTGTGTGCTCTGTACCCGACTGCTGCTTGTTGTTCCTGTTCTGTTGTCCAGCAATAAAAACTATTTATGTTCACGTCCGCGCCCAGTGTTCTACATTGAGGTCCTCATTCCTGCCTGCCACACAGCCGATGCTTGACACATTTTCCTTATAATTATCAAATAAGTCCTGAAATCCTGTTAAATAAGAGACCTTGTTGCTAATGCAAGTTAGAATATCTGTTAACTGGAAATACACTAACTGCTCGCTATTGTCACTGTCTTTTTGTTTGTCATCTTCTAGAAAGTTAGAGGAGGCTGGCAGTCAGAATAGTGACTTGCTAGCAGTCATTGCCAAACAGGAAGACACAGTCCAGAGCAATCAGCTCCATCAACAAGAAAAAACAAGAGAATGCTCCCTGTTGAGCCGCAAGCTGGAGGACGCTCTGGATGATGCTCGCCAACAAGTCTGAACCTTCTTTATTTTCATAGGGATTTACTTGTAAAGCATTTGACACAAAACACAATTAAACCCAAGTATGACAACAACCCACAATAGAAGGATATAGTGACACAAAACACACAGAGATGACACACAAGCTGCAAAGGAAACCACAGCTGGGTTATGTTTAACATTGGAAAGTGTGTGATTCAAAAATATGTTGCATTAATATACCAGTATTGTAATATAATACCAGTATGTTCTGTTTGTCTGCCTATCAGATGTTAGAGACCAGAGAACATTTTGCTACCAAACAACAGTCCTCCCAGTCCAAGATACTGGACCTAGAAACCCAACTCAGCAGGACTACCTCAGAAATCAACCAACTGAGACAGAGCAAAGAGCAGGTAAAGGCCTCTGACAATTACTGACTACAATTTTCTGGGTAGAAACATCAGCCAGTCTGTAAGGGATGTATTTCTGATGCTCAGATGGAGCGGCGGTACCAGAGCCAGCTGCAGGATTTCAAGGATCGCCTGGAGCAGTCAGACAGCACCAATCGAAGCCTGCAGAACTACGTCCAGTTCCTTAAAGGATCCTATGCCAGTGTGTTTGGAGAACTACCCTTCAGCGGCTCTCTGCGAGCCTCCTCACCCATCTGATTGCACATATTCCAAAACAGTGGCATGACTTAATTATGTTACTTTTAGATGTGGTTAGCAGAACTGTGAGGATCCCAGGTGGATGAAGATCAACAGTATCTGAAGGCTGCTCATGAGCCTTTTGGAATAAAAGGCTTTGGTTTATTTGGAAATATTTGTCAGTGAATTAAAATTTTTTGTTGTGGTCAGAAAACTACTTGTAGGTCTTTAATGACTGAGACATTTCACTCTGATCTAAAACTGTCTTGTAGGACTTTTAGAAACAGTTACACAACACAAAGAAGAGCCCGTAGACTGGAGGAGACACAGGACTCACTGACAAAACTCTCATGCTATATTAGCAACAGTGATGTACATTGTATAATGTGATGTAGTTCACAGCCTATTTGGTTGGCTTACTCTGCGTGGACACATATGAGCATAACAAAAGTAGAATTTTTTAAATACTAGGTCAGTGTCTGTTCAAAATGGGACAATTGTGTGCCAGCAGCTGCAGTCTGGAATTCACTCTGACAGTAAATGTGAGGCTAATTTTGGCTAATCTTAAAATAAAGCCTGAGCTGTCTGAGACTGCATCCTTCCACCAAGGCTGAAAATCCCCCACACCATGGATGAACTGAGTCCTGGATTCAGAAGGATATCTGGATCTGGATTAGATGATGACACAACAAAAAAATATGTAATTTTGCTCTAATTCACAATGGTAAAGAATCCTTCCAAAAATTTCTGGATCAATTCTGAAAGTCAGTCACTGCTAAACATCTCAAATGGATGCAAATCCATCCGTAACCGTAATCCTGCTAACAGACAAAAACAGTCACATTATCAGGGTCCATGAGCAGCTTCACCGATTCAATATTGCCTTCAAACCTTATCATAACAGCTAATGTTTATCACCAGAATGAACAGCCAGAATTTTTGTGCTGTTCTGTAAGAAAAAAGGATATATTGAAGCCAAGCCATTCATCGCCAACCTGCGGAAAACACCGGCACCGTTACTGTACAAGGCAGTGTGTGTCAAAATTAGTACTTTGAGTAGCATCAACAGTTATTGATCATGTTTTTATACTTGTGTGTGTGTGTGTATTTTAATAGCTGTTTTTTATTAATGGTTAATATTAAAAAGTGAATAATTTATTCATTACATTATGTGTGAGGGTTCTTTCATGTCAGAACATTGTTTAATTAAAGAACCAGTTCTAGTGCCAACAGTTATCTGTGCACTGGTAACATTTATCTGTACAAGTGCCAGGCAGCCTACAGAAATGCATTTTTGACCAGTATTAAATGTTTCCAATCACTAAAGCATAAAAACTTTGCACTTGTGTGTGCTACTAAATTATTTTTGTGCTACTGAAATATTTAGCTTGCTAGAACCACCTGATAAAGTAAACACAACACTATTTTTCCAAGAAACGTTTGAAAAAGAAGAAAGTAAAAGATCAACTTTGCTCAGAGTATTTATGGATCTGTCAGGTTTCCGATATGTGCCCCCCCCCCCATAGTAAACTCATTCCTACATCCTTGATTCAGAGGTTTGCCAATCTGCAAAAAACGTCTGCAAGTTGTGGATAAATTCAGAATAAGGTTTTTCAGTGTAAAATAGTGTAAGAATAATATGTCATTAGCTACAATTGATAATATGAAGATTTTGAGAATCTAAGCCTGAAAATTAATACTTCAAGTTTCACTGCAATAAAAACAGGCATGATTTGTCATGGAAATAACTTCATGGGCTCAGGAACTCCTCCAGACATCTGTGAACACAGCGCCATCCACAAATTTGCATATTTATCAAAGGTTCATGTTTCAAACAAATTTTTAAATCGTGGTTTCATTTATTAAGGGGGAAAAAAAACATCCAAACCTACCTGCCCTATGTGAGAAAGTAATTGCCCTTAAACCCAGTAAGTGGTGGTGCCAGCCATGGCAGCAAGAACTGCAGTCAAGCATTTGTGATAACTGGCAGTGAGCCTTTCACATCACAGTGGAGGAATTTTGGCCCATTTTACTGTTTAAATTCAGACGCATTGGAGGGTTTCCTGCATGAACGGCATCTTTAAGGTCATGCCAAAGCATCTCAGTCTGATTTAAGGCCAGACTTTGACTGGGCCATTCCAAAACCTTCATTTTGATTTTTGAGCCAATCAGAGACGGACTTCCAGGCACGTTTCAGATCATTGTCCTGCTGCATAACCCAAGTGTGTTTGAGCTTCAAAGCATGAACTGATGGCCCGACATTCTTCTTCAGGATTTTCTGATAGAGAGCAGAATTCATGCTTCCATCAGTTACAGTTAAAGTCGGAGTTTTCTTTGTCACAAACCTGGCTGAATCTCAGGAGCACGTTATGTTCACTAATAATTTTATTTACAGCATGTTTTAAGTGCAACATAGATTCTCTGCAGGGTAAATACGCTTTTTTAAATGCAAGCTGTTAATAAAATCATGAATGGAGCCCTGCTGTAAAGACCCAGCAGTGCTGACTGTGATGGCAGTGTACCTGAAACGTAGGGACCTGAGCAATCAGACTTCAACAACGGGCCCATCCTGACTGCCGTGAGAAATATTTAAGGTTTTATTTCAGTTACTAAATGTTTTTCTCTTTTTTTTTTTAAAAAAAAGATAGCATTTATGAAGGTGTTCCATGTTAATTCTGACCATTTCACTTTTAAAAACAGCTGTTGAATCTGAGCAGCAGGTCACGGTTCAGAGGTTGTTCAGCAGAGCGTCAAGAAACTTTCTTGAACTTTATTTGCATTTTGCACTGCTGAAGATGTGGCGTGGGTGTGGCTGTGGTGTAAATTTGGTCTGGGGATCTGGTTATACCAAATCTGCAAAACTTTCTCATGTTTGTAAGATATCTACAGCAGTCTCAGTGGAAAACACCCTCATTTTTCGTGAGAATTGTTCACATGGACCGTAAAATGGATAGCCTATCAGTATTAAACACTTTAACAGCTGTAATTACTGAATTCAGCCCAAAGGACTCATGATGCCTGATGCAGCCTGTTCACTTGGTGATGCAGAAAATGTAGAAACGTTTCACTTGATTCTGCTGCTGAGTCTTTTTTACAGCAGCCACACACACACACACAGAATACCTGCTCATTCAATAACGTTGATCTGCCGACAAACTAACATGGATATTAAACATCCAATAAAGGAGACGAGGAAACTGCTTTGAAGGTTCAGAGCTCTACAATGTGCGCATTAGAAATAAACAGCAGCACTCAGCCTTAAAATAATAACTTTTATTTTATAAATGTCTATTTTTTGTGCACTAAATTACCCGATTAACGAGTTTCTGCAGCAACAATCTCTTATTTGCAACAGGGTTACATTTCCTGGTATATTTTTTATGTTCTTGGTGGATCATTATTCCCATTCTGTCATCATCATTTGATAAGGCCTGTGGCTGGCGCAGGCTGCACCCACAGGAATCCTTCACTATGACTGGCAGAGAGCCCGGGAGCTGATCTTCGACCGGGCTTTTACCTTTTGTCACGCTAACGCAAACAAACCTGACGAACCAGCGTTGCTCCGCTCGCTGGAAACGACGTCAGACTGAAGGTGACGTTTCGGGCAGAGCTTCGGCTTCTCCCGGCAAGCGTCGGTTGTTTCCGCCCAGCTGCAGCGTAACGTCACTCTCGATACAAACAGTCGTCCCTGAAGCAGCCGCACGTCCTTCATCGTCGATTCTCCCGGAGAACACCGTAGGCGCTTTCATAAACAGACTGAGGTATGAAAACCCTTATGTTTTGAGATGGATATTTAATAACAGATCCCGTGCAGTATGTGTGCAGATTGCGCCGTTTGTTAATTAATTGTATTTTTCTGCAGCCGCTGTGGACTCGCTAACTTGGCTAACACAGCAGCTGTGAGCGTTTCGTTGTTGTACGTTTTTCCAGCCCAGCCTGTAGAAACAGTAAATGGCGAGAATGGAGAGGGTTTTCTGCTTGCTGGGCTGATCTGAGGCGGCTGCTCTTAGATACAATCTGTTAGCATTAGCCGCCTACCTAATGACGCTAGCATTCACTGATAGATGTCCGCTGCATTCAAACTAAGGTTTGGTTTAAACTTGCACAAATCGATAGGTTCAGAGTGGGTATTTATAGTAGATCCCGTGTGTAAGTTGTAATATCGGTGTCATGATGCCTGCCGTGGGTGATTGAATATGCTCAGTATAGACCAGCGGTCAGTCATGAGCTGCTGTCCGCTAGCTGGTCCGCTAGCCTGCCTAAACAGATGTTTCTCCGTGTCCCGTGAAATGGATCTTCACACGCAGTTTGCACACTTAATGGTTTTGAGAGTGAATCTTGCACTGTGTTAAAATGTACATGTACGTTATGGAGGGGCTGCGTTAGCATGTCGGCCATGCTAGAAGGGAGCCGCCCAGCTCCGATGGAAACCTTTGTACGGCGGCCTGATCGGTCACTCCATCTGTGATCTCAGTGCGAACCGGCTCTCTGTCAGTCACACGGTTTAATTTTATTTGACACCTGGTCACATGTATTGCCATTGGCCAGTTTTAAAAGAGTTTAGTAAGAATGTGAAATAACACTGTAAATGACACTGTGATTTACATAAGGAGAGTGCTGAATTTGCATTATAACGAATTTAGGCAGTGACAACAGTAAAGCTGGATCCACACATCTGTTACAATGTCCACTCATCCATCTCCGTCAGGGTGGTGTCAGGCCTGTGCCTTCCAGCTGCCTCTCCACAGTATCCATGCAGCTTACCACACACAACAGGAGTGATCAGAAAGCTCAGAATCACATTATTAACAGTGTAACACTGTTTGATTGTTGGGGTTTCCTCTGTATTATTGTAGGGTCTTATCCAGTGAGTTACGTACTTAACCGGAAACCCCTCTGAACCCTACGCAATAACCTACGATGTAACCTGATGTACACCACTCGAAAAATGTAGCTACACATCGGGTCGATGCAGCCTGCAAGTATTGTGATTACCCTGTCGGGTTCAGAGGGGATTTTCGGTTACGCAAAACCTGACGCAGAACCCTAATTCAGGCCTTACTGTTCGTGGATAAGGATGAATACCTGATTCAAAGTGTATAGATAGATATAATGCTGTGTCACTACTGTTGCACTACAATGCTGCTGCTGGCATCTTGTTTCAACAGATTCACACTTCAAATTAAGTAATGTGTCAGTCACAGTAGCTCATTGGGAAAGATTGATGGAAAATGGCCTTTATTTACTTATAAATGCTGCTTATAGTCCTCGCTATACACCAGATCCTGTGGTTCTGTGAATGTCAATGACTTATTTCTTTATTTCCAACACAAGCTCAGCCTGCACTGCTTCCAAACTGTCATTCTTCACTACGACTGTAGAGTGACTATGACCCAAATAGAAAATAGCCCCCCTGTCTCAAGGCCTGTCAGGTCTGCTGCTGCAGCGCCATTGTAGCCAGGCAGCTCATTTTCTTTCTGCTGCATGAACTACTTTCCACTCATCTTGACTGCCAGTTAGTCCATCTCAAATGTATAGCGATGTACTTTAAGCATTATCATGATGAACTTCCTGAAAGCATCCTCTTACGGCCGCTCCTCTCTGCTGATGGCTTCTTAATGATTGTTCGATCGATGGTATGTCCTGTAGCCACCCTGCACAGATCTGCATCATGTCGACATTTACTAAACCCAAACTCAAGGTAACAGTCATGTCTGTGTCAGCACTGTGTGCCTCTGTGTGTTGGTTGTGGGTGCCCTGTGTGTTTTGGTTTCTTTAGGAAAGAAGGTTCGAGAGAAGCTTAGGGCAGCTGGGATGTTATTTTGCTGAGTAAAGGGATGGGAGAGAGCTGGAGGGAGGGGTAGGAGGTACAGAGAGAGAGAGAGAGAGAGAGAGAGACGCATGGGCAGGGCTACATCTTGGCTTGCTCTTTTGTACAGCACAGTCACTGCAGGTGCACTGCGTCTGTCTGTACTGGGGACTAGATGAGACTTTTTCATCACTGTCAGACTGTAAGGGGTATAGTACAGTCTGCAGACACTGTTGCAGGCTATGACTTCGCCACAGATGTAACATCTGCTCCTTGAAGATACAAGAAAACCTGAGGAACCAGACCTGATATATCTGATGTGTGTATTACTTTGGTTTTGCAGTATTTTGATCTTGTCTGGCTTTCCACTGTGCCTGCTCTCATGCACTCGTTATGTGACAGTAGATGTTAGTTGATTTTTATTGCATGTGTTGTGTTGGTGTGAAATTCTTTGCATGCAAATGAAGTCTGATATTAACATTGATGGTGTTCAGTCTTTGAGAAAACTCTTCCGTTTGTTTGATTACTCCTCCCAGTTATCATAAACTTTGTTTGGCAGGGGTAGTGTTGTCATTAGTGCTGTTTTGCCTTCAGTTCTATTTAATGCACTATATAAATACACACCATAGAATTAGACATCAGACATCTCCTTGAATAATCAGGCCCCATCTTATCTTAAAGACCTCATAGTACCATATCACCCCAATAGAGCACTTTGCTCTCAGACTGCTGGATTACTTGTGGTTCCTAGGATACTTCAGAGTAGAATGGGAGGGCAGAGCCTTCAGATTTCAGGCCCCTCTTCTGTGGAACCAGCTCCCAGTTTGGATTCAGGAGACAGACACCCTCTCTATTTTAAAGATTAGGCTTAAAACTTTCCTTTATGATCAAGCTTATAGTTAGGGCTGGATCAGGTGACCCTGAACCCTCCCTTTGTTATCCTGCAGTTGGCCTAGGCTGCTGGGGGTTCCCATGATGCACTGAGCACTCTTTTCATTCACCTCTTTTTACTGTGTTTATACCCCACTCTGCATTTAATATTAGTTATTATTAATCTCTGGCTCTCTTCCGCAGCATGTTTTTTGTCGTCTCCCTCCCCTCACCCCCAACCGGTCTCAGCACATGACTGCCCCTCCCTGAGCCTGGTTCTTCTGGAGGTTTCTTCCTGTTAAAAGGAAGTTTTTCCTTCCCACTGTTGCCAAGTGCTGCTCATAGGGGGTTTTCTCATTGTTGGGGTTTCTCTGTAATTATTGTAGCTTCTTTACCCTACAATATAAAGTAGGTGACTGTTATGATTTGACGCTATATAAATTGAATTATTATTTTTTAAAGAGGCTGTTATGTGAAACATATGTTGCTATATGTCTTTTTTTTTCTTGGAGTCTACTGAAGTAGCTTTTAGCAATTTACAGTATTCAAAATAATCCTGCTGCCCCTCAGTGTATCCTGAAACTAGCCAGCTTAGCTCTTCTCTCTTGAAGGCCACCCTAACTTTTAGGTCACTAGCTTCCGATTGGCTTCCCGTGTCAAACAGAAGGTTGGAGTATCATGTGGATGGGGAACTGCGTGTTAGAGAAAATCATATTAGATGTTCTCAGTGACATCACAGAGATTGAAGAGTAGAGAAAAAGTGAGCATTTTCACTTGTATGTAAAATCTTGGATATGTATATATGGACATTGACACCATTGTAACTGGATATGAGAGAAAGAATACTTTCCCTTCAACATTTGTTAGTTGCAAACAGAAGGCTACAAATGTGCTGTATAATTGCTTGATAGCGACCTTTGATTTGTATGTAGCTGTTGGCCGTTAGTGTAAAAGCCATTTTATCTGGTGGCTCATTTTGTTAGGAGAATGTCAGATAGCTGCATGTTGTACAAAGTTCAGTTTGAAGAGTAACAGACGTGTGCTTCCTGTTATGTTATTACCCTCGTCCTCCCTCCTCTATTCTTCGGTAGGGAAAGAGGCTCGCCTTGGCTCGTGAGATTCTCCCATTTCCTGCAAATTCCTTCAGCTTCCACCCTCCTAGTGTGGCGTCACTGTGACCCCTATTTAAAACACATGGTTCACCATAGTGACTGGGTGTTGCTCAGTGAATGACTTCATCCACTCTGTGGACCTCTGTTATAAAGCCAGTGTTAAGGAAAGCTCAGTGCACTCAGTTAATCTGAGACAGCATCCATCCATCCATCCAGCCACGTTCTTCTGCCTATCTTAGTCCAGTCAGCACTGGTTGCATACCGTAACCCCAGTTTCTATAAGGATCGGCGTAGCCCTCTATGAGCTGTTGGCTGCTATCAAACCCTAGAATTCAGCCCTGCACATCTGAACAACATCTGAGGCCATAATAAAAAATGATTCCTTTAAATGGTGTGGTACTTAGAAAGCACTTTTCTGCTCTTACTGAGCACTCAAAGGGCGTTTCAGTCTGCAAGCCACATTCACATGCACACACTCATACAAAGTTATTTCTTTTATTTTTATTTTTTAAAACTGGTGCACCAGTAGATACAATGGGTGCAAGTTGGGGTCTAGTAAATTGCCCAATGACACACTGACATGCAGTTTAGAGGTGCCAGGCATTGAACCACTCATCCTCCGAATAGTAGCACGCCCAGTTTACTTCCTCCTCCTATTTTAAAGGAGTGAATCGATAACCATTGGCCCTCCATCCACCCACACACTTAAGTGTTTTATCACCTGACAGAGCAGGTTTCTCTCTCAGTAATCTAAAAATATGTCAGTGGGGCTGTGCCTATAATGGAGCCTTTCAGCCTGTGTTGCTATCTCTGAGAGTGAAAATGTGATTCAGATATGACATTTTAGATGCCAAAGTTTTTGTGATGGACTCAGCAAACACACATATCCCTGTGAGCCCAACATTCACTTTTCAGTACCTTTTCCAAACAGACACAGGTATGTAGTCACTAAATTGTGAGCATTTTGCTGTTTCTGCGCTTGTTAAGGTGGATAATTGGACTTTGGGAGGCTGCTGACTTGCACAGTCTCCAGCTGGTTGTTCAAAGTTTTGGCCAGTCCCACCCAGCGTTAAATTTTAAATAGGCCTTGAAGAAAGCAGCAAGTGTCACATGACTGCAAGCATCAGTGGGATGGTAGCTGGCATGTTAATAGCATTGCCCCCCCCTCCCCGGAGCGGCAGCAGTGAGGCTAAAAGAGGGAAAGCTGTTATGTAGTGATAGAGGCAGGGAGGGCGTGCTATCAGCAGATGCAGCGCTGTGTTTAGGGCGTCACGGCTCTCATTAACCTGCTCTGACGCTAATTTTTTCTCATGTTCACATTAAATTCCAGTGAGACTTTTGCAGAGACATGTATGCATTCATACCCTGTACCTCACAGGTTATAATGTATCCAGTCCTCTTAAGATCATCTCTAGATGACATTATTAGGATGTCATGGTTGTAAAAAAATGTGCTGTGTCATTGTATTTATGAATTCAGACCAGCAACATTTACAGCGTGCGAGACTGCTCGGATTGTGAATTCAGTGCTGTCTAAATAAAGTGTGTTTGCCTTTTATTTCATGAAAGGATTCACTGAGTAAACACTGTATTTGCTAAAGATTTCAAGCCCACGGAGACGAAAAAGACTTTTTTTCCTGTTAGCTTTTCTCTGCTGTGTTTATCAGCCACTTGTAAATGTCACATTGGTCTTGAGGCGACGGATCGAGCCCTCCTGATCCAGTCCTAT
>VUQJ01000900.1:33274-43770 GCA_015108635.1 Andinoacara biseriatus
AAACTTCAAAGCTCTCACCTCTCATCCACTTTGTATGGGGTGTCAGTGTGCAGCACAACTGAAATGTGGAGCCAAGTTCAAATCACTAGTTAACCTAACATGCACGGCTCTGGACTGTGAGAGCTGCTCACAGCACCTGGCATTCCCAAAGTTCTAACCAGGCCTGACCCTCTTTAGTTTTTGGTTTCAGAGATCAGGAGTTTTCCAGGTGGAATGGCCTTAAATCCTTATGCTAAAACATTTCAGTCACCAACCAGTCAGTTTATTGAAAGATTCTAGTGTTGCCAATCAAGTGATGTCGTGAAAATCTCCTGAAAGATCTGTGTGGCATCCAAACAGAAGGGAACTTCCTCACTGCAGTGAGTAGCTGTCTCTCACAGGCAGCTGTTAGCTGGCCTTGTTGTCACTACAAGGGTGACACCAGCAAAGATCAGGCACACCCACTATCAGCACTGAAGCAGCATGTACATTATTCCTACTGTTCAACATTAGGTTGGTATAAATACACAATGCGTGTGTGTGTGTGTGTGTGTGTGTGTGCGTGTGCACAGCGTAAGCACCAGGAAATCCGGGCCATGCGCAGCCAGCTGAAGAAGATTGAAGACTTAGGTGCTGCTATGGAAGAGGCGCTGATCTTGGACAATAAGTACACAGAGCATAGCACAGTGGGCTTGGCCCAGCAGTGGGACCAACTGGACCAACTGGGAATGAGGATGCAGCACAACCTGGAGCAACAAATACAGGCCAGGTACACAGTCCAACAGTAACTGCGTGTCACTGAGCAGGTGTGGATTTCTGTTGTGCTGCTTCAGGTTCATGTTTCTCCTCCTCTCTCTTTCAGGAATACCACTGGAGTGACGGAGGAGGCTCTGAAGGAGTTCAGTATGATGTTCAAGTAAGCGGCACTCTCCCGACTCCATCAGGACTTGTTTGTGTGTTTGAATCAAATCCTCATCTTCACCCTTTTCTTTGCAGACACTTTGACAAGGAGAAGTCTGGCCGTCTGAACCACCAAGAGTTCAAGTCATGTCTTCGCTCGCTGGGCTACGACTTGCCCATGGTGGAGGAGGGAGAACCTGATCCTGAGTTCGAGAACATACTCGACACTGTGGATCCCAACAGGTCTGTTACATTTCAGGGCGGGGTTCAGTAGTGCTTTATCCAAATCCTAATGTCTTAGATGATGGAGTGCAGTCACTGCAAATTCACCTGCACGTGGTTTCTGCATCTCAACAGAATCTGAGGGGTCACAGTTACACATGTTCACATTAACCAGTTATAGTGTGTTAGAGTTTGAGCTGTTTTCTCTGCTGAGATTTCAGTTTCCAGGTCTCGTAATGTTAACAGTCTTTTCAAGACGATGTAAACAGATTAGAAAATTGATCCAGTGCCGTTTCCAGTGCATCATTATTTTAATCAAATCTTTTTAAGCCTGTTATTAGTGCAGAGTTTAAATGTAGCATCTGCTCTATCTGAGGTGAAAAACTGACAGGACTCTGTCTGCAGGGATGGCAACGTGTCGCTGCAGGAGTACATGGCATTCATGATCAGCCGTGAGACGGAGAACGTCAAGTCCAGTGAGGAGATTGAGAGCGCCTTCCGAGCCCTCAGCACCGAAAACAAACCCTACGTCACTAAAGAGGAGCTCTACCAGGTCAGACACGTTCACTCAGCGCGTCAGTGTTGGAAGGTCATCATGGAGGTCTCACTGTTGCCTTCTGTCTTTCAGAACCTGACCAAGGAGCAGGCCGACTACTGCCTGTCACATATGAAGCCCTACCTCGACAGCAAGGGCCGCGAGCTGCCGTCAGCTTTCGACTTTGTCGAATTCACTCGCTCACTCTTTGTCAACTGATCCCTCGCCCACCAGTGACCAATCGGGATGCGTTTCCCCCGCACACACACACACACTTCAGTATGAACACACAGCTGAAACTGCATGATCGTGGCACTAGGAATACTCACTAATACAACACTCTGTACTCGCTCTGATCTAACTCTTTGTGCTTCTCATGATAGTAAATGTATCTGCATTTGAATGTGATTGTTTTTAGCTGTTTTAGCTCGTGCTTTCAATAAATTTAAGAACCTCTTAACAATAATGTACCACCACCTTAACATCTGCAGTGTGCTTTAATAAACGGTACTGGTTAGAACTGGAAACTGCTGCTCTGGATTTATTTCTGTTTTACACTTGAAACAATTGTTGTGGCCAGTGAGACGGTCCGGTGCAGTCTTTATCTGTCTCAGCTGATCGGTCTCACTCTGCCACTTGATTGGCTATCTTCTCCAGCTGGTCGCGCTCTCTGGGTCTCTGCTCCGTCAAATCGGCACTCAGCTGCCAAATGCTGACCGTCCCGTCAGTCTTGCCCACTGCCAACAGGTGAGGGTTCTGACAGTTGAAGGCCAAACATGTTGCAGCTTGACCTGCAGCTCCTTGCTCGATTGTAGCTGCTGGTCTCAGCGACCGGCGACTCAGGTCAAACATCTGCACCTCACCTAGGACAGTGAAGCACGTCAAGAATCTGTTTTACACTCCTGTGCGCTGTTGGCTTCCTCCAACAGGCTTCGTTTATTCACAGTTACTATAAATCGTTAGTGCCATACCTTGTCCGGTGGCTGCAGCAAAAACCAGCGGTCTGGTCGGTGACCACTGCACCTGAAACACGTAGGAGTCCGAAACCCTGAGAGAGAGCAACGGGCTGGCCTGCAGCAGAGAATGGAGGTGGGCCAGACCATCAGTTGATGCACTCAAGAAGAGGTTCCTGTAAAGAGAGCAGATGTCACTCGAGACTGAGTGGAACCCTGTAACCCTCCTCTTCAATGATGCTGTGTTCGCTCTGCAAATTTACCTGTGGAAAGGGGAGCAGTGTATGGAGTGGACGGGGCCGCTGTGGGGCCTGAAGGAGAAGACCGCCGGGGCTCTCAGTGTCACACTCTGGCTCTCAAAGGGTACTGCAGCTAGTGTTTGGGAGGAGAATGAGCATCTGAGTAGCAGGCCACCCTCAGACCCCACAAGGAAGGTGTCAGAATCCCACGGGGACAGAGTCATCGAGGTGATGCCCACACTGCTGCTGCTGCTGGGGGCCTGAGGGCAACACAGGAGTCTTTGTTCACACAGGAGCGTGCTGGGGAGCAGGACACGCAGGAAGAATCGTGTTCTGTATCTGCTAAAATTACTTATCACAGACCTGGCTGTACTCATCTGTCACTGCAAGGACAGTTCTGTGAACCAAATCTGGAAAATGATGTAAATATCTGGCTTTTGTTGTATAAATCTGTTGAATATGCTTTTATTTCATAAGGGAAAATACGTCAGGTACAGCTGAGTGTACAGTTTATCATTTATACCTCTTTCTTGTAGCAGAGCGCTGCGTTTTCAGATGTTTCAGTGAAAGGAGATCCTGGCACTAACTGCAGTTTAGGGGAAATGGTAAAGTTTCATCATTTCTTTAATTCTGAAAATAAGATTTGCATGGACGAAAAGCAGAATTTTGGCACACTCTTCTTTGCAGAATCGTTTTCATTTAGACACATTGGAGGGTTTTCCAGCATGAACTTAGTTTAAGGTCGCGCCAAAGCCTCTCAGTCTGATTTGAGTCCAGACTAGGCCACTCCAAAACCTTCAGAGGTGGACCTGCTGTTTCAGATCGTTGCTGCACAATGATCAGTGTGAATGTTAGAGAGAAAGCTCGAGTACAAAAGCGCTGTATTAGAGCCAGTCCAGTTACCATTCCTGAGTGTGTCTGAGCTTCAGGGCACAAACTGATGGCCCGAAAACAGGACACCTGGTTTAACAGAACTGTGGAACCACCAGGGTCTTTACCTTACAATATAAAGCACCTTGAGGCGACTGTTGTGATTTGGTGCTACATAAATAAAACTGAACTGAACTCAGTTAAATTGAATCATGATACCAATTATCTCTGACAGAAACTTTGGTTTGTTTAGCCAGCTAATGCAAATAAAGCCTGACTTTGTCAGTCTTGCTCTGTAATGCACCCCTTTGGCTTTGCCTGCAAAGAAGTCACACAAAGGTAGTTATCAACTCAAAACCCAGGGTTTCCCAATCTAGCAAGTTCCCATGAAAGGAGCAGCCTGATATGGCCAATCAGCAGCATGGATGTCTATTGGCAGTAGAGCAGCATACCCTCAAAAGAGAAAAAAATTGTACATTATCTGACATGTTGAGTCTGAAAGATTCAAGACTTTGTATGTGAGGAGAAGGATTTTAAATTCTATTCTAGATTTAACAGGGAGCCAATGAAGAGAAGCCAATATGGGAGAGATATGCTCTCTCTTTCTCGTCCCTGTCAGGACTCTAGCTGCAGCATTTTGGATCAGCTGAAGGCTTTTCAGGGAGCTTTTAGGACAGCCTGATAATAATGAATTACAATAGTCCAGCCTAGAAGGAATAAATGCATGAATTAGCTTCTCAGCATCAGTCTGAGAAAGGATGTTTCTAATTTTAGAAATATTGGACAAATGCAAAAAAGTGGTCCTAAAAGTGTAATATGTGCATTGAGAAGTGCTGCTTGGAGCACTGTGTTGTTTTCTGTGTAACTGCAGATGAAGAGTTCAGCCTGAAACTCACCTTGAAGCTGCTGCTGCGAGGAACCTGCTGTTGTAGCAGGGCATAGGCGGCACTCTGGACAAACCTGGCTTGCTCCAAGTTGACCTCCCACAGCAGCACCCTTCCTCCTGAGCAGGCACTCAGCACCCCAAACTCTCCTTTCTTTTGCAGAGGCACCCAAGAAACCTGCATACACAAATCACCTGTCAGACTCATGAATCCAGGACCACTTTAAGACCACTAGGCTTGGGGTCAGATGTGGTTTAAGTAGAGCAGGTCGTCTACCAATCAGAAGGTCGTGGTGCTGCAGTTAAGTTCTTTATTATGCAAGAATCAAGCAAGATGCAGCATGATGTGTCCTCTCACCTGGTAAACAGGCTCTCTGTGACCGCCTGAACACAACCCGGTTTGAGCTACCACAGGGTCCTGAATCCGCCTGGTGTCCCAAACCACCACCTCTCCGCTGTACAGACCCCCTGCAGCAGCAGCAGGAACGTTACACACAAACACACCTCAGTGTCAAAGTCATCAAATACGGCTACTTAAAGCAGCTTTGTCAAGTCTGACAAAGTAACCATGATCACTGGGCATGGGCATGAATCCAGATGTGAGAGACACGCAGCACCTGATGAAAATGCTCAGACAGACAGAAATGGAGGTGAGGGCTGACAGACAGACAGATTTATGAACTTTAGCTTTGAATGATTTAAAACAGAAATATTTGTGTTTGGCCAACACAGCCGATCCTGCTACAACACAAAACTGCACCACAGTGGACACAAATATGGATTTTACTCAAGTTTATCCTCAAATATGGTCACACTCTTTCCTTCAGTTCCTGAATTTCTGAGGACTGAAAAATGGCAGGAAAAGTGAAGAACATATTGATGTTGACCTCTGACCTCTTGGCTAAAAATGTCAGCACTTATTCATGTCTGTATTTAAAGAACTGACATGCTAAATATAACAAATTTCACAGAAATTTGTGAAATGATGTGAGGTCATACTGATGTTTAATCATCAAACTCTAATTAGTTCACTGAGTCTAATTTGTTCCAAATCTGAATAAATTCCTGTAATGTGTTCCAAATATATGATCCAAGACTTTGCAGTATATAGAAGATGGATGAAACCTCCGTTTGGCTTAAACCTGCCCTCTTTCTAATGGCCAGCAGGCAGGAGTGCAGTTGTACAGAAATCTATACAAAATCTTCTGCTCACCTTCAACTGCTGATTCGAGGTCCATCGTCTACATGTTGCAACCATTTAGTGTCAAAAATATGCAGGCTTGTGATGGTGTTGGTCAAAATTTTAACATACAAAGTAAAACCACTTGCTGCCAACAAAAACTATCCACTCATATTTCTCACACTTCTCTCCGCCGCTGCTCCCGCTGAGGCGCAGTTTTCAGACTGACACGTAGCATCGATGTTTTTTTAAGGACTGCACAGAAGCACATTTGTGTAGGCTGCATAGCCAACATCACTCTGCTGAGCCTAACACCTACACAACCAGATACAAACACGACACCATGAATCCTGCTTATACCTGTGTTATCACTTGTCAGTCACAAGGTAGCTCTGCTTTGGAAAAGAGCTATTTAGCTTATTTATTTCTGTGAGGGTGCAGAGGTGTGCCATCAGTGTACCTGTGATGAGTGCAGGCTGGCTGGGATGACAGCACACAGCTGTGACTAAAGTAGGAACATCTATGACCAGGTCCGCTTGATTGGGGCGCAGGCCTCGGCGGTCCAGGTTCCACGTGCAAACACACGAGCTTTCAGTGCTCCAGTCTCCAGTGTCAATCCTGCCATCATAAACACACACCTGAGCCACGCTGAGCGTTTCCAGCTGATTACCTTTTATGCTTTTTATGACAAAAAAACCCCCCAAAACATAAAGACATCCTAAGTGCACTGGTAGTACCATATGGATTAACATCAGACTCACATACCGACCATAGGCACAGACAATGACTGAACCTGTGCAACTCCAGGACACACTGGTGACATGCAGACCTTTCTCTTCAGCGCTGGGATGTTGAAGGGAATGGATAAGGGAGATCTGAAAACATGGATCACGGAGCAATGTTTCAACAAGTGAAGGATCCCTTGTTCATTCCTTAGAAGAGACACAAATCTGTTTGGGATTGCATCAGGATGGACATGTGGATTAAAAATCCACCAGATCAAAACATACAGCAGTATCTGCTGTGGAGAATAAAGTAGCACTTTCACCTTCACTTCATGATAAACACCACGTGGGCATTTCAAATTCATTCTGCAGCAGACAACAAACCCTCTGTGGCTTTTACAAACATGTGTCCTGCTTACCTGCTGACTGTGATCTTCCCAGTTTGCCTGAAACCCGTCAAAGGCATGGCTCCTGGCATTTCTCACTAACTCTCTAATGACCGTGTCCTCAACTTGTTGCAGGAAGTCCCTGAGGCCAGGCGGCTCTGCTTCATTTTGGTTTTGCTGGAAGAGCTGCTCTGCAGCCTGCTCCTGCAGCTCTGTCTGAGTACAGCCGACAGCAGTGGAAACAGTCTGGACCTCTGTGTCTGCACGGTTAAGTGCCCGGGTCTGACATCCTCTCTGAAACCCCAGAAAATAAAGGTCCTTTTACTGAGGAAACAGGAAAACTCCAGTGTTCCTGAGGCTTATTCTGTTGGAATTTTTTACAGTTGAACTATTCTGCTCATTTTCAGCTATATTCTTATTCTTGGACTCCACACTACGCCTTATATGGTTCACAGTTCAAAACAATCCATATTTATCTTATACGGGGGCCTGGTGCGACCACTCAGGTCGTCCACAGTCTAAAGTCACAGAATGTTTATAGTGCATCACTCATTGAGTTTGAATGCATTTCGAGGCCTCAGTGTTAGCGTTTCAAACGCTGCCAAACAGATGTTCGCTAGGTCAATGGTGTACCTGCATCTTGCCCAATGACGGCTGGGATGAACACCAGAATTGGATAAATGGAAGAAAACGTATGGATTTTCCAAAAGGCACCAACAGCATTAATACAGGGAACAGAGCCTAGCAGACAGTCAGCTCCTGTTGCCCATCAGCACACCTGATATTTAAAGATGACACTTTAAGCTTCACCTGTTTGACTACAGGACGGGTTTTTAAAGTCACCCACTGTTATGAAATTGTTATGAAGGGGCAGATTATTCACAGAGGCTATTTTTGCACATGTAAATTCGCCGCAGTCAGTTTATACATACTCTGAAACTGTGGTCATGTTTAATACGAGCATCTATCATACTGTTACATTGTCTATGACAGGTAACAAGATTTTACAGAAGTGGTTTCTATAGTTTAGATCTCACAGAGTGTGAGACTGGTCCCGTTTCCTGCCCTGATGCCCTCCTCTGTAAAGCTGTGACCCCAGGAACACCTGAACGCGCATGTCGTGCATCAGGTAACTTTGGCGGCTGACAGCTGGTCAGAGGTTTTCCCTTTAATGCAGTAATGCGCAGCTGGAGGCACCGGCGTCCACGCCGACAGACGCACAGCGCCGCTCAGACTCACCGAGTCCTGCGCCGCCTGATGGGACGTCCTCCACAGGGACCGGACACTCACTGTGTCCAGGGCTTCGTCTGTGAACATGTTTTAACAAGGCATCATTAAATACACAGAGGAGCTGCATGCTAAGCTGCCTAAGAGCCGATCGGAGCCATTTTACACACAACTGGAGTTGCCCTGGTTACAGAGATCATGTCGCGAGACAAGAAGGAAATCCCGCACTTCCGCCTTTGCTGCGGAATAAACGATCAGCTGTTCTTCGTGGGGGTGAAAGGGCGGGTATCAGATTCATACCCGTTTCCACTGATTGTGGTTGTTGTTAATTACATTTATTTTCAAATAATTAAATTATGTTATGTGACGTCCGTCTATTAGAGCCAGCGGAGCTGTGGCCGGGAGGGCCTAACCACCGGCTCGGACCACCGAGTGAGCCCCCCAAAACGCGCAGCTTGGTTTGTTCTCCCATCATCGTGTTCCACTACATCATAGCTTTAGCAAAAACATAGACCATCACTGAGAATGTCGTCTCATCACACCAGTATAAATGAGCTCTAATGGCGTTCCTGTTCCCACTGAAACGGGATTTGAAGCCGTGTTTAAACTCAAAGCTGAAAGGAGGCCTCTGAATGTGAAGTCTGCCACCTACCGGCGGGTCCAGGACCTTTAACGGAGCTCAGGCAGGGAGACCGGAGGCGGTCAGAAATGGATCCTGGGAGGAAACATGAAAAAAACTGCGATCGTCATTTAAAAAAAGGGCCCAGATGTGAGGAAAACAAATACCAGCTGATCATAGATCCAATCACTGAACACAGTACTAGCTTCTCTTCCCTTGGTGTAAACCAGAACAGCAACATGGCAGCAAACGCATGAAAGAAAAGGCTGAAAATGCTCAAATGCAGTTACAATAATTTAGGACTCACTAACTTCAATTCAGATCTGGCTCAAATATTTGACAGACTTCCTGCCGGTGGGATCAACACTGCAGAACTGTACGGATACATTTTAATGGTACAGTACTGTGCAAAAGTCTGAGGCGTGTTGCAAAAACGCTTTTCCTATATAAAGTTGTATAAAACGGTACAAACAAACTCATAACTTCTGATTCACTCATTTATGAAAGCATTCAGTAATCCCTGCTGCCCTGTGGCTGGGAGCTTTTATCATCCTGGAAGAGATCACTCCCATCAGGGCAGATTTTCTATTTGAATTCATTCAAAATGAAGCTTCCTTTAAAGGGACAAATGAACCCACTTAAGCAGAGAACAGCTCGTTTCAGACTGGATGAACTGAGGACCGCACAGCATTACATAAAAATAAGGATTATTTTGGACTGTGAAACATGCAGAGCTGCTCTGGTAGATTCCAAGAACAGAATCTAAGAATAGTTACATGGAGCTGGAAGAGGTCATTCACCTTTACTCTCACCCCTCTGTATAACTGCAACACTGGGTACTTGCAGTTGTACATCACTTTTCTAGTCTTACTCACCATTCCTGTACCTTTCCCAGGACCAATTAAACCCCGAACATCTTCTTTGGACTGCAGAGCACTCAGAGGAAACCCATGAAGGCACAAACTCCAAACACAAAGAACCCGGCTGGGCTCTGAACCTTCTGCTGAGGGGGAAATGCTGCCACCATGAATGATCTAAACAGCTCAGAAAGCATCCTGATTGTTACCATGCTGCAGCTCTGTGTTCCCTAAATACTCCTCTCTCTACTTTGAGTGCAGACAAATGCTACTTTGTTCAAAAATGGACCCAAAGTGACCAAACAAGCATTTAAAGAAAAAAAAGAACACATGCAAGAATTCTTTTAATCCAAGTCAGCCCAAACAATTTATTTTAAAATCCACTTGCAGCAAGGTCATAAACAGTGATAAGTAAAGGTCATGTTGGGGAGCTGGTAGCTTCCATTAAGTCTCATACAAGGAATATGCTTAAGATTGCTAGCAGTCACTACAGTCAGCACAGCCAGAACCTGAACTGAAGCGGCTACCCAGCTGTCTGTACAACTACTGGATTTACTAAAAAGTCACATTCTAACTTGTTTGGACAAATATCTCCAGAAGGTTCAATAAATCAGTTCACTTTTACCAAACACTGGTAATGCTTCGTTTCCAGTGTGATTCTTTAACAGCGCTCACGCTGTTAAAGAATCAAACACCAAACCAGAGGCCTGTTCCATGAAGCTGGATTTGGTCGTATCCAGATAACCTCACCTAACCTGCTCAAGAGGCAGGTTACGTTCAAGATCAAAGTGTAATGAAATCACCACAGTCCCTGGAAGGCCCCTCAGACCTGTGTGGATACTTTTTTTTTTTTTTGGGGGGGGGGGGGGGGGGGTATTTTCTTTTTTTTTTTTTAGGGGGGGGGGGGGGGTTTTTGGTGGT
>VUQJ01000906.1:4832-17789 GCA_015108635.1 Andinoacara biseriatus
ACATACAGCCTCTCTGTAAAACAAATGGATGTTTGATTTTTAATCCAGAATTTGATTTTATTGGACCTGACATGTAGGTACATTTCTCGAGAGGTTCAGAGGGGTTTCTTTAGGTGTCTTGTGCGCGCTTCCCAAGTGGACTTTGAGGTTGGTGTTTTTTTTCCACTTGAGAAGTGTTCCACACATTTTGCCATCATCCATAACAAGACACCTGCTTGTATCTGTCTTGCTATTGTACTCATATTTGGGACTCTGCTGCTTTCTTCCAACTTTTGCTGTTGCCATTATTTTGCAGGTTGGCACGGAGACCAGACACACACACAGTGAGGGGTCTTATGGCGCTCCCAGCTAAAACTGCTAGAATGGAAAAAATCATTTCATATCAATCTACAAGCTACTACTACAAACTACTTACTACTTACAAACATGAAAACGAGGATTGTTATATTTATAATTTCACTTTGTTTTAGTTAGTTTTCAGGTAGTTATCGTTTTTTCCTTTTAATTAACATTTTTATTTATTTCAGTTAACAGAAATATTTTTTTTATTTCAGTTTTAATTTCCTTTGTTTTTGTTAATGATAATAACGTTGGTCTGCATGTACTTTCTGGTTGCATAAGTTACCCTTTGGGTGGCCAAAAGGTACTTAAAAAAGACATGCAATCAAATTTATAATTAACATATTTGCTGCATAATTTGTATTATACAATCAGACACTGAACATCAATTCTTTAGTTTTAGTTTCAACTATTTGGTCTTATTTTGAAGGGCAATGTGGAGCACCATTATTGGCTAAAATCCAGCACAGCCGAGTGTCATTCAAAGCTCCTTCAAATGTGCACAGTCTCCCAGTGAACTGCTGTTTTTACAATGAATTCTGTTTTTTATCTTCCTTTTTTCATTTTCATCATTGTCAAGACTACCCTTCATCTGGAATATTGCCCACCTCACTGCCAGTGTGAGTGGGAAACCCACAGTGTGTCATGCTTTGGAGTTGAGGTTATGCCTGTTTTCCATTCCAACACAAAGGAGGTGTAAGTAACCTTCGTCGTTAAACACTGATTTCTGTGACTCTTGTGGTAAGACTGAAATGTCTTTCATTTTTCTTTTAGATGGCTTATGGGGACAAAATTTTCTTCCATTCCTGAGAATGCCTTTGCAAACTTGGTCAACATTTCTCGAATGTAAGATCTTTTTCTACAGCACTAACCGCTTTCTTTTTATTCAGTAGAATTCCACAAACAATATACAGTAAACTAGCGTGCAACCAATTACCTACAGTATACAATCTCTTACATTCATTGTACATAATCTGAAGGAACTGAGAGACTGAAAACAAATATTATAATTGCTATAAAAAGACAAGATACTGCATACAAAAGGCTTTTATATGGGGGTTAGCTCCTAGCATTAATTTTCTATATGGTTCATGAAAAATTTATTATGATATCAAGAATGATAACTTAAAAAAAATAACTTCAGGGTCATTGTTTCTTCCCCTCCTAAAAAGCAGAAGCATATACTGAGGATGTTAGTAAGCCCAGTGATGGTTGAAGTAGAAAAGATAAACAGTCTATGTTGCTAATGCATCAGCTGATTGATCCCTGGAGCCTATAAAGCAAGTTCAGCTTACCCAAGATGTTTTTTCCCTCATCTTTTGCTACTTACCTTCAGAAATTGTTTAGCGGAGAAACTATTTGTAACATAAACTACTGTGGATGCGATATCTTGTGACATGGAAATTATGTTTTACTCAGTCTGAGGTTTTGATCATACTGAACCTGGATCTTTCTCCTGCTGTTTATATTTATACCAGAAGTCTCAGTGGGAATGGGAATTTTTAAAAAGAGGAAAAAAGCCAATTTTTATTAAAATTACTAACAAATAAGTCACCTTTAGTTAATGGATGTAGTTTTTCTTGCATTTTCATTTAGGCTTTCATACATTTTTCCCAGCAGTTTCTGGCTGCATAGAAGTAACAGGTCAGAGTGAGGATGAAGTCACTCAATGCAGCAAATACTGTTTCTGTTGAAAGTAGAAAAAGAGAATAGGGACAGGGATTAGAGCTGAAAATCTCTGCCTGTTTTATTTTCTCTTTGAAAGCACAAGCGGTTTCTATTGAGGTAATTTAATGAATGTGTGCTGCTTTGTCTCTCTGCTAATATGAATCAGTGGATCTGACTTCACTGACCCATATCAACAATCTGTTTCTTTTTCTGACTCATTCTTTCATGTCTATAATATTATCAATTAAGATGATATTTATTTAATTAAACTTTGGATTCTAGTGTTTTGGTGGCTGGATAACCTATAATGGCCTTCACAATCCACAGAAACAATAAATATGAGACACTGGGTATTTTCTCTTATGCATGTGCTTGCAATAGTATTAAAAACATGAATTTAGTAATTTAAGACCCAGTCCAAATTACTCTGGTCTGTTCAAACTGGGAGTCCTGGTGCCTTGCTTGCTTAGAACAGCAGGTAAATCACCTGTTGAAAGTGTGGCAAAATGCACCAAAACCTCAATAAGCCACGGTCATGTGGATGTTTTGAACCATACTTACTGAACTGGTCATTAAAACTAAAGCAAAAGCTCAATCAAAAGTTTTGACTGTGAACTCCAAAATCAGATGTTGCTCTCTGCAGGAAACTAAAAGAAGAATCCTGAATCTTCTTATATATTAATTTGTCCATATGCATCACTTTCCCCTGTTCTCTCTCTCTCTTAATTTCTGAGCCACAAACTTGCATATACAGTACTGTACACACACTTCCCATCCTATTGGCACATTCAGTATTTTCCTGTATCAAACACCCTGTCTAAACAGGGCCCACTAAGGACCACCAAGGTAAAGACCCACTATTGTTGGGTCTTTACCTTTACCTTACAATACAAAGCGCCTTGAGGCGACTGTTTGTTGTGAATTGGCGCTGTATAAATAAAATTGAATTGAACTTCTTCTTTTCTCAACACACAGATCAGCACAGTTCATATTCCTAACTTTATGCTTTATCATTAATTACACTAATTATTATTATATAGGATTAGAATTAGGAATGATTAACTTGAAGCAAAATCACATATAGATATACTTTGTTATAGCACTTTGTAGTACTCTAACCATAAAAAGGCTGAATGTTAAGTTCTTTAATTCTTTCCCATCCTTGCTAAAATCATTCTTGACACACGTAATTCCAATTGCACCAGGTTTACTTCCAATGTTCCACTGCTTTTTTTTTGTACATTATTTCTGAATTTCATACTTTACCAATTATCACAGGCCTGGATATTAAGCCCCTAATTCAGACAGTCCCAGGCGGATGAGGCCTTGGGGATCTCAGCCTCGTTGACAACATACGCTACATCTTCTAATAGTATTACCTAAGAAAAGCATGTATATTTTAAATAGAATTGGTTCCAGCACAGAACCCTGTAGAACTCAGTCAGTAACTTTTGTGTGGTCAGTGATATAAACTACTGTACTGAAGTGCATGACAAGCACAGAGAAGAGTCCACTGTCAGAGGCCATAAGAAGATCATTAGTAGCCTTCATTCGTGCTGTTTCTGTATCACCTCTAAATCCTGATTGAAACTCTTCAAATAAACCATTCGTCTGGAGAAGAACACCCAGCAGTTTTACAACTACTGTTTCAAGAGTTTTTGAAATAAAAGCAAGCTTAGAAAATGGCTTATAATTAGCTAAGATAGCTTGGCCAAGAAAAGACTTTTTAAAGTAATGGTTAAATTACCACAGGGAGGTTACTGGAGGTCCTTGCAGCTGAGAGTACATTCTGGATGGTCTTTGGAGAACAAGGCATTTATTGTAGTGGCCTGTGCCGCTCTTCAGCCTATCGGTCAGAGCGGTGAGCCTTTGTTTCTACAGCTTTTTATCCAGAGTTGTACTTCTGGATAAAAAGGCTCCATCCAGGACCGGTCTCTCATGGTGCCCTTATAAGAACTTATCAAGTTTAATTCAATGAGCAGAATTTTTTGTCTTTAAAAGCTGTTTCAAGACCTAATTTTTCCAAGAGTACCAGTCAGTTACTCTCTCTTAAGCTGTGGTGTTTTATGTAACTTCATGTAACTGCAACTGTTATGAATACTCTGCACAGTATACATTGTAGAGTTTAAAGATTAAAGTAGCGTCCACAAATAAGCAAATGCCTGCAGTTACACTTGAATGCTTTATAATCAAAGTTAAATAGTGGATTTTTATGCTTACGGCAAACTGTAAAGAAAGGCTGCGTGCAACAAACGGTTATCATCATAAATTTTGTTCATCCTGGAGTTTTCTTAAATAATTCATAAATGCCATTTTAAGACCTAATCTGTTCATATTTTTGCTTTAAACCCACTGAGTCCTTTGAATCTAAAGTTGTACTTTGTTTGTTTTTCAGATACATATCTGATGACAGTACTTTAAGATATCTTGAGAGGCATTCTTTCCACAACCTGTCCAGGGTCACACACATGTATGTAAACTCTGAGCAAAATAACATGACTGTGATTGAAATTAACAATCAAATAAACCCATTAATGCTGCTGTAAATATACAAATAGTTCTCATATCATGCTTCCTCTCTCCTGCAGTAGTACTAGTTGTACTAAACTGGCTTTAATGCCATTCACATTCACAGTCCTGGCATGTGCTCAGGACAAGATGATTTCCAATTATTTTCCAATCCATTATATCAATAAAAGTTAGGTTAAAATGATGCATTTAGATTAAAAAAAAACTTTTACATCCCTCAATTTATATATAAAGTTCTATATAACATTTGCCATATACACATGTAGAAGTTGAAGATTTTACATTAAATAACTTGTGAAAAGACAATATCCATGAAAAAACAAAAATATTGTGTGTTTGATTGTCTGATAGACAACTGAATGGCATCAAAACACTATCACACATTGATCAAGAGGCTTTTAAGAATCTGCCTAATTTAAAATACCTGTAAGTATAATTTTATTTGCTTATTTATATTCTCACTGTATCGTATCATATTTCCCAAAGAAGCAACGTAAAAGTTGTCTAAATTTATTGATTGTTGACTCAGTCTTGTTTTAATGCAGTGGGATCACAAACACAGGTCTCACCTCCTTTCCTGGGCTAAGGCATATCCAGTCAAGCCAAGAGGATTTTATACTGTATGTCGCATTGACGTATATTCTGTTGTTCACTGGAAGTGATTGCATAATTTCACATGAAGCCTTTCTCTCTCTCTCTCTCTCTCTCTCTCTCTCTGTCTCTCTCTCTCTCTCTCTCTGTGTGTGTGTGTGTTAAAAAAATGTTTGTTTCTTTTTAACAGGGAGATGGTGGAGAATGTCTTTATACAAGTCATACCTGCTAATTCCTTTACTGGAATATCCGTGAATGCTCTGACTATGTAAGTTTAATTTAGTGAAGCAATGGCTAAATTGTAACAAACTAAATAAATTTGCCATGTTGCTGGAGCTTGATGAGGGCCCCTTGATACCAAATTTTAATACAGTGCTTGGTTAGGTGTAGCCTACAAAGCTTAAGGGTTAGGTCTAGAAAGAGAGCCATGGGTTGGGGTAAAATTCCTTCTTTCTGAGCAGAGGTTGTTCCTGTTTCCTGTTTCATATTTCACTGTTATTTCTGGTAACAGTTTTTGGTGTTCAGCAGGGATACATCCACAGATTGGCATAAGTCAGAGCCATATCTCCATAGCCATATGAAACTGAAAAATAACTAGCAAAACAAAGACACACAAAAACAATTTCCCAGTCTATGCTGTAGCTTCATATTATATGCGATAGTTTCCAAGATAATCACCAAAATCTGCAAAGCTGATGGGCATAGATTGTGACGTGGACAGGCTGCATAATAAAAAGCCTTTGCCTCACATGCATTGGTTAAAAGCCAGTTTTTTCAAAAATGCATGTCCTGTAGAACAAGTCAAAATGTGTGCCTGTCATAGTTTGCATGGCATGCAGGCCAAGTCAGAAGTCAGAAATAAATAATCAGAAAAATGAACCTTTATTCTGGTAAAGCCAAAAACACAAGTGATGGCTCTGAAAACAGAATCCAAAACTCAAATGGGGAAAACACAGTAGCAGACAAACAGTACAATAAGACAACAAACACACAAACTAAAGCTTTAACTATACTGGAAGTTAATCTGGGGAAAAACAGCACGCCTGGGACAAAATTAGGAACAGGTGAAATTAATCAAATGATAACAAGAAAGGGGAAGTCAAACATAATACCAAACACTGGAATCTTTGTGGATTTTGAAGTCTACTGGAGTACCCTGCAAGCTAAAAAAAACAAAACATAAAATGTTACTCACTGCATTACAATGTGACAGCAAGAGGTCCTGACAAGGCGTGGTATCAAACATGATGAGATTTATTTGCGGGCGAGGTTTAAATTTCCAAGTAAAAATAATAAAGAAATCATTCTTTCTATAAATCTTACCAAATATTGCCCTCAAAATGATAAAGGTAGGAACACATTGTGAATACAGGTAAAAAATCCATTTATAACATCAGGAGACGTGTTTCCAGTTCACACAGCTCACATGTGAACTCGAAATACACGTGGAACAAATTTTTCAACTTTTGTGAATAACGGATTGAACAGTGAACTTAAGATTTACAGGGTTTTTTTTTTCCTATTCTCCTTTTTTTTGTTTTTAGCATGCTGAATAGCAATGGTGTGAAAAAGATCCAGCACTATGCTTTCAATGGGAGCAAACTGGAGGAAGTGTAAGATACTTTGATTTACTGCACTGAAATAAGAGCTGAAAGACACAAGATTCAATTCACAAACTGGATTCTTTTATTTAGTGTCTGTATATTTTATACAAAATGTTTAATGAAATGATACATTTTTACAATTTTTTTAATCCGGTGGTATAGGTAGATAATAGCCCTTAAGTGACCAAGCAATTTTAGTGGGGTCAATTCATTTTAAATAGGAACACTTTTTTTAGTGGCTCTATTTTGTTTTTTCTGTACAATGAAGTAACTACAACCAGGATGGATTTTCTTCTTTTGATACTTCAGTGGTATTATTATACAGACAACTGGTTTGTAAATGTAGAAAAAATATTGCAATCAGCTGTTTAGAAGAGAGTGAAAATTAAATGTAAAAAATGTAAAGTAATAAAATAAAAAAATGACCCCATGCAACTTCCCATTATGCTTCCCATAACAATGGGAAAAAGATGAAAAGTACGAGGACAAATTGACAATTATCTTTTCAATACAATTAAATATCATTAAAAATATTATTTATTATCGTTACTTACTTGAAAATTAGGTAAAACTGAACAGTTTTGATCATGTTACTGTGTTCTCCATCTTTTTCACATTCAGGGACCTTCATGGGAATGTGGATTTGGAACAAATAGAGGAATTTGCATTTTATGGTGTGATTCATGGCCCAACTCACTTGTGAGTAACTGAAGTACAAAATTTTCTATAAGACAAAGGATCCTTGAAAATAAAGAAAATGTTCTTATTGAAAAAAAAACTGCATTTCTTTTGTTCTTCGTATAAATATAATGAAAGAGAAAGAGAGCTGTGTTGCCCAGTTAATTATTCTTTATTCTTTGTCTGTCATTCCAGAGAGCTTTCAGAGACCAAAGTACATTCTTTGCCTTCAATAGGTATGAAGAACATTGAAAAGCTCCAAGCTAAAAACACATGGGCCCTGAAAACACTGCCCCCCTTTAGAGCCTTTGTTCATTTACAGAGTGCTGAATTGACCTTCCCAAGCCACTGCTGTGGTCTTAAAATGCTGAAAAGGAGGAGAGGGTAAGTCCTAGGAAATGTTTCCCTGTGTTTCTTTTACTTGTGTATTTCTCCTTTCATATGTACAAAACTATTCTCATGCCCACTCTATTGGGTCTTGTGTGAAAAGTTGGAACTGGCTGGGGTAATTTCAGTGAAATGAGACATTAATTCTTTAGAGCATGGCAAAAAAAAAAATAAGGCACTTACACTGAGTGTAAAACAGAAATATTTGTTTTGATAGTCTTGTGATTACTTGCTGATATTTGACTACTGTGATTGCTACATGGCTTATAATACATAATATACTTATTAATTATTCTCCACCATCCATCCATCCATTTTATTCCACTTATCCGGGGCCAGGTCACGGGGGCAGCAGCCTAAGCAGAGCAGCCCAGACCTCCCTCTCCCCAGCCACCTCCAACAGTTGTACAGGGACTGAATGGCCCACAACAACAGGCCAGAATCCCCATAATCCCGTAACAAAGACCTTACTGGGGAAGCTGAGGAGTGTGATCCTCGATAGTTGGAGTACACCCTCTGGTCCCCCTTCTTAAAGATGGGGACCACCCTAGTCTGCCAATCCAGTGGCACCACTCCAGATCTCTATGCAATGTTGCAGAGGTGTGTCAACCAAGACAGCCCCACAACATCCAGAGCCTTCAGGAACTCAGGGCGAATCTCGTCCACTCCAGGAGCACTGCCACCAAGGAGTTTGCCTCAGTGACCTCACCCCCCAATGATGGGCGAGTCATCCCCCTCATTCCCAGACTCTGCTTCCACTACTGAAGGCGTGTCAGTGGGATTAAGGAGGTCCTCGAAGTATTCCTTCCACCACCTGACTAGAGCCTCAGCTGAAAGTCAGCAGCCCTTCACCTGCAATATAAACCATGTAAGTATAGCACCACGTTCCTCTCCTGAGTCACCTGATGGTTTGCCAGAATCACTTCGAGGCCTTCCAAAAGTCTTTTTCAATGGCCTCACCAAACTCCTCCCACAGCCAAGTTTTTGCTTTGGCCACCGCCTGTGTTCCGCTTGGCCTGATGGCAACGATCAGCTGCCTCTGGAGTTCCACAGGTCAACCAAGCCCAATAGGACTTTCTTCAAATTGATGGCTCCCTTCACCTCCGGTGACCACCATCTAGAGCCGGAGCTCTGAGCAGCAGCCTTAACAATGAAGGTGCGAAACATGGTCCATTTGGACTCCCAGTAGGATGACGGAGTCACCAGATGGAGTGCCCTTGAGCACCCTGGCCAGCAACTCCAAAAAGGGTGAGTACTCTGAACTGTCATTTGGTGCATAAGCACAAACAGTCAGGACCCCTATTCCTGGCCCAAAGGAACAGGGCAGCAACCCTCTCGTCCACTGGTGAAAACTCCAACATATAGCAGTAAGCTGAGGGGATACAAGAATACCCACCCCAGCTTGCCACCTTTGACCGAGGGCAACTCCAGCCTGGAGTCCAGCCCCTCTCCAGGAGACTGGTTCCAGAGCCCAGGCCATGCGTTGAGGTGAGCCCGACTATATCTAGCCGATATCTCTCAACCTCACCCACTAGCTTAGGCTCCTTCCCCACCAAAGAGGTGACATTCCATTTCCCGATAGCCAGTCTCAATAGCCGTGGATTGTTCTGCCAGGGTCCCCGCCCTTGGCCACCGCCCAACACACATTGCACCTGAGACCTATGACACCTACTGCAGGTGGTGGGCTTACAGGAGGGCGGGCCCATGTCTCTTCTTTGGGCTGCACACAGCTGGGCACCACGGGCTAAAGCCTGGCCACGAGAAGCTCTCCCGTGAGCTCTCCCGCAGTAACCCTATCCCAGGCAGGGTAGACACTTCCCTTTGTGTTTCTTCCATACAGGCTGTTATTAATTATTCTGTTTTCTTAGGCAGAATTGACCCTTTTCACTGTTTTCATACTACAGTGTAAAACATTACTGATACTTTAAAATCACACACACACACACGCACGCACGCACGCATGCACACACACACACACACACACACAATGTAATAACCTTTTTTACAGTATCAAAATAGAGAAATAGAGCAGATATTTCATGTTATCTTTGCACTAATTAATTAAGTATAATCTTAAATGGTTTGCAGCTTATTGCATTCTGTTATTATTTACAATTTGAATAGCATCTTTTACTTGGAAAACACTTGTGTCCCAGTATTTGTGTGCATCTTAAAAATGCTTGTAATTGATTCTCTGAATAATAATTCTTATCATCTCTGTGCAAGACACTCTGAGGCAGTTATCTGCAACCTGACATGGGCTACTTCGGGGAAGAGGCCATCTACAGCTCTCTCTCAGAGGTATCTGGGGCACAACATCTCCCACCATCTGAAAGCTGAAAGGGTTGGTCTTCCAACTGCTAGCAGTGCAAATAGCAATCCCAACAGCCTCATTTGCCTGACCAAGAAGTCTCAAAATGATAGTTTGTTCAATGTGAAAATATATTCAGAGCACCTTAGTGAAGGCTTTGACTCTGAGCTGTGTAATGAACTTCACACACAGGATGGACCTTCATGCACTCCCCTGCCTGATGCCCTGAACCCCTGTGAAGATGTGTTGAGTCAAGGCTTTCTGAGGGTATTGGTCTGGGTAGTCAGTTTCTTTGCCATTTCAGCCAACCTACTGGTGCTCTTCATCCTGCTGACCAGTCGACAAAAGTTGTCCATTACCCGTTTTCTTATAGGTCACCTGGCATTTGCAGACTTCTGTATGGGGTTGTACTTGCTGCTCATTGCATCTGTGGACTTCTACACACGCTCTCATTATCATCATTATGCAATTACCTGGCAAACAGGAAGTGGCTGCAATGTAGCAGGAACATTATCAGTGTTTGCCAGTGAGCTATCTGTGTACACATTAACTTTAATTAGTCTTCAGCGCTGGCATGCTATCTTCTCAGCTATGAGACCAGACAGAAAAATGAGACTGCGCCATGCATCCGTGCTAATGCTCGGTGGGTGGTTCCTGTGCGTGTTCCTTGCACTGCTGCCGGTAGCTGGTGTGAGCAGTTACCAGAAAGTAAGCATCTGCTTACCTATGGACACCAGGACAACTGCTGCTCGGGCCTACATTGTTTCTGTCTTGACTGTTAATGTCATTGCTTTTATGGTGGTGTGCTTGTGTTACATCCACATCTACTTTATGGTACACAATCCCCATCATAACTCCAGCAGATGTGATACAAACATGGCCAAACGCATGTTTTTTATTATTTTCACCAACTTTTTGTGTCTGGCTCCCATTTGTTTCTACGGCTTGTCTGCAGCTCTCCACCACCCACTGATTACTGTCACAGATTCCAAGGTGTGACTTTACTTACTCCTAATATTTAATCAAGATTTGTTTTTACATTTATAATAATGGCTGATCTATGTTTTTTCTCCATAGGTGCTGCTGGTCCTTTTCTATCCTCTCAACTCTTGTGCCAACCCATTATTTTATGCTATCCTGACAAAGACATTTCACAGAGATGTCCTAATGTTGCTGAGTCGGATGGGGCTGTGTCAACGGCAGGCACACCTCTATCGAAGCCATCTAGCCAGTATTACTCCCCACATATACAGAGAAAAGTGTCTGCCCAAGAGCCCAGCACAAATATCCCAAAATAAACAGGGGTGACCAGACAAAAAGAAAAAAATGGTTTTGTAAATTTGATTGATACCCATTTCCTATAGCAATAGTACATATGCTAACATATTGACAGAGCCTGATAATTTCACAGTTGAATGTCATTATTCGATGTACATGGCTTTAATGTGGTTATACTGAAATAACTAAATAATGTCCAAATGTTATATTATTCCAGCTATAATGTTGAATAAGACAAAGAAGATTTCCAAGCATGACAAAATAAACATTCTATTATCCAGTCTATGTTTTTAGGGCAGGTATCAAACCCTGGTTTAAATATCATATGGAATGCAAACTGTAAACAATAGCTAAACAGTGGGAAATGTAAGCCTTGAAAGATCACAGGTGTTCTCACCTTCAAAATGATAATCAGCTCCTGTAGCAGATTACAAAATTGCCCCAACGTTTATCTATTTGTACTAACGTTTTGTGATCTAGCAATAAAATAGTACACATGCGCTCTGTACTGTTTTACAGTTCTACAGTATAAACTGCTGATTAAAAGTAATAGAAGTGAGACCCTGGAAGGCAGCAGATTGCTTGTCCTGTATAACTATCTAATGCTCTTGCCTGGTAAGAAAAGTCCTCTTGTTAGACTACTTTCAGGGCAATAGGCACATAAAAATCCCATTTAAATCATGTCAGTTAAACATTATTGAGCTCAATCGCTCATAAAAGACTAAAGACAAAAGAGATAAGACTAAGATAAAAAACTTCAAATTATACTAGCCATTATAATCCACTCCAGCAGGCCAATCCAACCCTCAATAAACCCATTTATCATCAAATTCGTCTTGCATCCTTTCCATCAAATCTAAATAATTGCTTTCATCTGATGATCTCAACTGATTAATATTAATATTACACAGTGCGTAGTCTTCTAATGGGCTTCACTCTTGGTTATTTCCATTTGAGGCTGCTTAAGACAGCTGAGGCTGTAGTTAGAGGACAAGGCAGAAAGAACTGGATTTAAGTCCTGTAAATACTAATCTTACTTTATTTTGTATACCCTCTACCCTGGCTTTGCTACTTCAAAATGAAAATACTATAAAGGCCAGCTGCACCCACAGCTGGCCTCCAGCTGCAAACCAAAGCTCATCAACTGCCGGGAAAAGGAGACGGTAAAAACTAGAAACCACACCTCATGAAGATTTCTCAATTAATTTTGAAGCTTATTTTTGTTTCAGGCACCCAGCAGATTAATCCAATCATACTGACTACAGTTTAAAGTTTTTTCTTTCTGAGCGCAGTGGCCATTGTGACTGTGTTTGGACTTATAATGAGCATTTGGTCTAAATTTCTAAATTCTTTCCCATCTCACGTTGCTGACATTTTCAAGCTCAACGATACTTGGTATAAAACATTTTAACTAAGATAAAAAGCTTCCCACATGTGTAAGCCCTTGGTAATTTCTTCTACAGGTTTCTCTTAGCCCCATTTGTTATTTATTTATATAGTTTGGGAAAGCAGCCATGTACTGCTGCACTTCACTCCTGAAATAATGTTTTTATAAGGTGTTTTTTTCCTCTC
>VUQJ01000906.1:43546-53886 GCA_015108635.1 Andinoacara biseriatus
TTTGGTGACTTCAGAAAAACACTTTTTCCCCAACATTTTATGTTAAAAAAAAAAATCACCACACATTCCCCTCCTGGAAGTACAAAACCGCATCAGTGTTGTTGTTTTTTTCCAGCTCTTTTAACAACCAGGCGAGATACCAGCAGAGGTCCCTCGGACCTATTCAGCAGTCCACCATTTTAGTTGTGGATCCAGCCAAAGGCAATATCCTGAAGGCTTCTGGCAGAAACATGTAAGTGATACAGTGGGTGTTTCTTTTTTGCTGTCAGTCAGTCAGTCATTATAATGATGGATGTCTCTGGTGTTGCAGGTTTTACTTGCCTCATGGAATAACAACAGACAATGAGAATAATTACTGGGTGACAGATGTGGCCCTTCATCAGGTGAGCTGCAGGTGGTGTAAAGTTCATTATTAAAGAATATGTTTAATACAAAGTGCAGACACATCTATTCTTAAGTAAAATTAAGTAATATTTTAGAAATTATGCAAAAAAAAAAAGAAGCTAATCCTACATTATAAAATTTGATTTTTCACAATAATAATCAGTAAATGAGTGTGTCCAAACTTTTGACTGGTACTGTGTGTGTGTGTAATGTATTTATATATATAGTATAATGTTACTTATAAGACGGTTTGACGCATATTTAAAACAGATGTAGGACATTCAAATTTAGATGTTAGATTCAACTTATTGTCATTGTGCACACAAGGCACACAATGAAATGATGGTTCCAGAGACGAGCATCTGCGGTCATGCAGCCAGAGCCCGCCGCTCCTGTTAGGCAATGTGGTTTAAGTGTCCTGCCCAAGGACACAACGCAGCACAGGGACAGGGGCTTGAACCAACAACCCACCAGCTGCAAGGCGAGCGCCTACCCACTGCACCACTGCCACTAACTGCCACTGCTTCCCTTTGTACACTCATCAGGTGTTAAAAGTAAGCAGTGATGGCAAAGGCAGAACCTTGCTGGCACTGGGAGAGGCTTTTGTACCAGGAAGTGACAACAACCATTTCTGCCAGCCCACTGATGTGGCAGTCGACACGGAAACTGGGAACATCTTCGTCTCTGATGGCTACTGTAATGCCAGGATACTAAAGTTCTCTGCTGACGGCAAATACCTGTCTGAGTGGGGTGCAGGTATCTACCACACACACACGCACACACACACACACACACACACACACACACACACAAACACACACACACACACACATACAGCAAAGCTTAAAGCTGGGACCTTTGAAGATCCCATTTGCTGTGCTTTTGTCACCCTGTGTTGATCTTAAAGGATTCTTTATCATTTCTGTATTATTCTGTATTAAGTATAATTAGATTATTTCACATAAAAAAATAACATCTTGCTCCTTAAATGTTGGCACAACAATAATTCTGTAATATATCTTAAGGGTGGGGCATTCTGCATATAAGATTTTACATTGTGATATTAACAATTTTAGCCTATAAATCTGAGTAATTCTTCCACGTCCTGTGTAACTGTATCCAGATGGGGGCCTCGCATTTTTAGCTGTGCGATGCACAACATGTATCAATTTTAAATGCAAAGCTGCATCTGCAAACATTGCTGTTTTCTGATTTATTAAACTAAATAACTGAATTATATCCAGAAAGTTTAGAAATCACTGCTGCCACTGTGCTCCTGGACACCGTTTACATTTTATATTAATCGTGTCCTTTTTTTTCTGACTGCAGGCTCATCAGACAGGAGACGGCGGATACCTTTTCAGATTCCACACAGTCTGGTGTTAGTACCTGACAAAAAGGAAGTTTGTGTGGCAGACAGAGAGAATGGACGAATCCAGTGCTTCATAGCAGAAACTGGAGAGTTTGTCAAGGAAATTAAGAAAGATGAATTTGGAGGGGAGGTGTTTGCTATCACCTACAGCCCTGCTGGAGGTGAGTTTACTGGTAGTGGTCCTCATATCATGTCCTCATGCTCCTGTTTTCTTGTTGCTTACTACAGTCAGAGAGCTATTGTAATATTCTCTTTTGCTGTCCTGTAATGTAACACTGGTAGTTTTCTACCTTTCTGTGTCCTAATAAATAATGTAGAAATTTTCCTCATCAATTGTATCATGTTTAAGACCACTCATCCTTTGTTGGTAGGTCACAATGACCATTTTTATTCTAGGATTCCACTTCTACTTTTCATAACTGCTTAACAAGCGTGTGTTTGTGTGTGTTTGTTTGTTTGTGTGAAGATGGCCTGATCTTTGCAGTAAATGGGGAATCGCTATATCACTCTGTTCCACTCAGAGGTTTTGTAATTGATTATTCATCCAAGGATATTTTGGACACTTTCAGCCCTAATAAAAAGGTAAGCACACTTTTCAATATGAAAATCAAAGGTTCTGAAAACAGGTCCATTTAAAGGTCCATTTAAATCAGGTCAAAAGCTTGACCTGATTTAAATGTAGCCAATCTCACATCCACAATCATGTGCACCTATCCTGTGAAAGTACCATTATGCCCCCTTGTACCCCACTGGTTCTTCTCTCCTTGTGATCCTTCAACTTGATTTTAATTTTTGTGGAAAGTGAAGGTAGCTGCGGGAAGTTGTGAGCAAAGATTGTCTAAAAAATCCTGAATTTTCAGTTCACTCTGAGCTATCAAGACATGCTTTATACAGTTGGAGAACCAGGAGAAAAAAAACAAGTGAAACATAGCTTATTGATCCATCCATCCATCCATCCATCCATCCATCCGCTTTCTTCCACTTATCCTGTTCAGGGTTCAGGGTGGACATTACAGGACAATTGCCCTGTAACATTGAATTATTGAATTTTATTGAATTTCTTTTTTCAGGAAAATACACAAATAAGAGTTTGCTAACCTTTATTTCACAAAGATTCAGTTTGGATCTTTATTATTATTATTATTATTAATATTATTATTATTTATTGTTAATGATAAAACTAGTCAAAACTTTTCAAAATGTTGTTTGACATTGTTTAAAGAGTGAAGGGGAGAAGTCTGGGTCCCAGGTTGGAAGGTGTCCAACCTTCATCTGTTCTGAAACATACAATCATGTACTATAGTAAGAAGATTAGGATTAATTGGTGGTTTATTTTGTTGTCCAGACTTGAAGTGATTTGTATAACTTTTTTATTTGCAGGAGTTCAAAATGCCTCATGATATAGTTGAAACCAGGGATGGCAGTGTTTTTGTTGGGGATGCAGGCAGTAAATCAGTCTTCAAGTTTACAACAGAGAGTAAGTTCATCTTCCTCAAAATAATGTTGCGAACTATTAATTGATGTAATAAAATCCATCATAGTGTATGTATGGGTGTTTAGTCAAATTGTACTGTAATTCACTGTTTTTTTGTTTTTTCCAAAGTATTTGTGGCAATAGAAAAGCCTTAAATTATGAGTTTTCTTTGTCATGGCTTTGCAGATGAACTGTCTATGAACACTGCAGATGAACAGTAATATTATCTTGTATGCATCACTGATTTTATTTATTTTTTTATTTTCAAGAGTTACATCATTCTGTCAAGAAAGCTGGAATTGAGGTTCAAGAGCTTGAAGGTGAGTCATAATGTACCCCCTGCTGCCAGGATCCAACCTTAGAACCCCCAAGGCGTGTTCACACAGGCAGCGATTCGCAGCAGTGAGTCACTGAAAATTTGTGACTTATAGTTGCGACTGACAAAATAAATGCTAGTGATGTGAAGTGGTGGGTTCCAAGTTTAATTTTTTCCCAACTTTGAGGCAACCAACTCCCAATGAGATTGAAGGAGCACGTTGATTGACATACACTGTATTGCCAAAAGTATTCACTCACCCATCCAAATTATTAAATTCAAGTGTTTCAATCACTTCCATGGGCACAGGTGTATCAAATCAAGCACCTATGCATTCAGGCTGCTTTTACAAGCATTTGTGTAAGAATGGGTTTCTTTTAGGATTCCACCTGTGCAAAAAGTTCCTCGCTACTAAATATTCCTCAGTCGATTTGTAGTGCTATTATAACAAGGTGGATGTGATTGGGAATGTAGGCTATGTAAATGACAGCGTGAGGTCAGTGGATGCCGAGGCGCATAGTGAACATACAGTAGGTCACCAACTTTCTGCAGTCAGTTGTGATAGGATGCCACGTGTGCAACAAGTCCAGTCATGAAATTTCCTTGCTATTATATATTCCGCAGTGAAGTTAGTGGTATTATAACAAAGTGGAAGTGATTGGGAATGACAGAAAATCAGCCATGAAGTGGTAGGCCATGCAAAAGACAGAGTGGGTTCAGTGGATATTGTGGCGGTCGCCAACTTTCTGCAGAGTCAGTCACTACAGAACTCCAAACTTCATGCAACAATAGTGCATAGAGATCTTTATGGAATGGGTTTCCATAGTCAAGCAGCTGCATCCAAGCCTTGCATAACCAAGTGCAATGCAAATGCATCAGATGCAGTGGTATGAAGCACGCCACCACTGGATTCTAGAGCAATGGAGATGTTCTCTGGACTGATGAACCATGCTGCTCTATCTGGCAATCTGATGGACAAGGACTTTGTGGGAACAGCTCGGGGATGGTCCCTTCCAACACCAGTGCACAAAGCAAAGATAATAAAGACATGGATGAGCAAGTTTGGTGTGGAAGAACTTGACTGCCCTGCAGAGTCCTGACCTTAAATCAATAGGACACCTTTGCGATGAATTAGAGCAGAGACTGCAAGCCAGGCCTTCCCGTCCAACATCAGGACAAATGTGCTTTAGGAATAATTGTCGATTCCCATAAACACACTCCTGAAGCTGGTGGAAAGTCTTCCCAGAAGATTTGAAGCTGTTAAAAGCTGCAAATGGTGGGCCGACATCATTTTAATTATATTAATGTCATTATTGTAGGGTCTTTACCTTACAATATAATGCGCCTTGAGATGACTGTTTGTTGTGAATTGGCGTTATATAAATAGAATAGAATAGAATTGAATTGAATTAAAGCCTATAGATTAAGAATGGGATGTCACTCAAGTTCATATGCATGTGAAGGCAGATGAGCGAATACCTTTGGCAATATAATTTACCACATGATGATAAATATATTAAAGGATTGGCTAGGGAACTGGAACCTGGAATATCTGTTAGTGACCAGCTGCCAGCGACAAAGCAATGTGCAATGAGTGAATCACGGCCCTTAGCACTCCACTAGCAGATTTACAAAAATTTGGATTTAGTTCTTCTTCATAGACTGGATCAAAACACTGTACAAATGCAGGTGTTAGGACATACAATCTTACTTCCCAAAGCTTCAGTCTGTAGAGGGGCACTAAGCAGAGCTGCCCACTCTCCTCTTCACTTTTTGTCATTGTTATTCAGCCACTCACACCAGCAATCCAACAAAATTTGGATACTAAAGGAATTCAAATTGAAAATATAGACCATGAGATAAACCTATGTGCTGATAAGGTATTACTTTTCCTTGGGAACACGCAAGCCTTTCTCCTGAAAACAGTTACATCTATGTCAGATTACTCCAATGGGAGTAATCTGAGTAATTCATGGTGAGAGCTGCCACAATTAAAATGATGTTTCTGGACAGGAGGTTACCCCTCCCTGTGTTGCTGCCTCCCCCAGGATGTGGGTACCTGTTGGTTCCAGGGTGCCTGGCCAGCTGCTTTGCCATGATTGTTAACTCGCTCCCTTGTGGGTTGTGGTCTGGGGGCATGTGGGCCACTGTGGCACGGAGGGCAGCTCTGCTGAGGGTTGGGCAGTTCTCGGGCACCTGGGTCTTGGGGCCTTGTTCTTGGCTCTTGCCAGGATGACCAGCCTCTTGGCGGGGTGGGCTGCCTGTTGCCTCTGGTTCTCTGGGGCCCCTTCCTTTTGCCTGTGGGGGGTAAATCTAGGGCCTGCCAGCTCTGTTATTGCTGTATTGCACACGTATAAATGTGAATAATAGAATATTAAAATAATAAAGGAAAGAAAAAGAAAAATGCTAGCAGGAAGAGTGCAGGTAGATCGCACGGAACTCTCAATGAAGTTGGGGAAAAAATGTAGTTCGCACAGCATTAAAAGAAGTAGAAGATGGATGATAAACTATCATCCATCGGTTTTGTTACCACCCTACACATGCGCATTTACCCACTCTAGCTTTGCTAGTAGCCCGCAAGCTGAAAAAGTGTGGGCACCCCTGCCATAGAGAGTTTATAGAGTTCATCTTGAAAAAGCAAGTGTTTGACACAACAGTGCATTAATATCATGATTCTGATTGCAAAAGCTGCCAGACAGGATCATCAAAAGAAAAAAAAGAGCAAACATGTAAAACTGTGAGACAACGCTTGCATACCTTTTTTTTTGTGTCCCTGTTATAATGTTTACATAAAGGTGTATATTCCCATTCAGAAAACAACATTCATTACCTATCTGGGAATGATTTTTGGATTATAGCGTAACATCACTACCCTTTAAAGAACTCCACTTCATGACTTCTTTGGAACACTCTGAAATAATGCAAAGCAACATGCTTCACACCAGCAAGGACATTCTCTGAATGTTCTGGGAAAGCGTGATAGCTAAGGGTTGAAAATTTGGCAGTAGGGAAAGTGGCAGTTGTGTTGTATGGGCATCATTGTTGACCGGAAGACACAGATATCTGCAATGACAACAACTTTTTTGGTCAATCATCAGTTGTGTGTGCTTGATTAAATGAGTTTTTACAGAACTGATTAACATACATGTTAATCAGAATATTTATCTCACTGTAGAAATGGAGACTGTTGTCCACACTAAGGTGAAGCAAGACCAAAACGCATCAAAATCAAAGACAGCAGCCATCCAAGAGAAGCAAACTGTGGTCCAAAAAACCCAACCACAGGTGGAGGCAGACAAAGAAATGAAGAAGGGTCCAACGAAGCCCAACAAAGCGGATCGTGTACTCCCAGTCGTCATCACCACCCTGCTGCTCATCCCTCTGGTTGCTGTGATCTCCATAGGAGTCTTCATTTCCTGGAGGAAAAACAGTATGTATGACAATAACAATAGGAGTGTGTGCAGAAAATCAAAGCCCATAAAATCCATCAATACAACAAATAGAAATTAGGCAACTCAGATAAGGCCAGAGTATTCTAGCTAGCTTAGCTACTTTTGACTGTACTTATGTCTTCTCTCTATACGTGATACATATTGTTATGCTCTGTGTGCTCTCTTGTCTTTTGTTACTACTAATACATAGTATTTAAGCCTACAACTATTGAATATTTGCAGATCGAGGTGAGGTCAAAGCTGAACCCAGCTCTATGAGAGGCATTTTTGGAAAAATAAGAGGTATGTTCCTTACATTACATTAAAAATGCATGAAAGACCAGACTATAAGACATTTCAGAAAATGAAATTATGACCCTGGCTTTATATGGGGCATGAATTCCAGTACATATGTAACGTGCACTGCCAGTTTGTAAATTTGAGCCATTATTCTAACTGTAGATTTCATTATCTTAATGACATTCTCATTTCCTCCTCTCTGGTATTTTACCCTTTATGTAGGTAAAGCAGTGGGCAGTCTGAATCTGGGAAACTTCTTTCCATCCCATAAGGGTTATAGTCGTCAGGGCTTTGACCAGCTGAGTACTGAAGGCAGTGACCAAGAGAGGAATGATGAGGACAGCAGTGACTCTGAGAACGAGGAGTACTCTGCTCTGCCGCCGCCTCAGTCCTCCTCGTAGATGTTCTGGAGCCAACTGCCAACCTTCTGCTTAAATTGCTAAGATGTAGTTATTCATCACATGTGGAAATGTTGTGTCAGCTGCCAATCATATGTGTCTGTTGTATATAAAAATTACTTTAACTTATTTATTTCATTTAGCCAAGGTCTTCATATAGCATTGCTGACATAATCCACTCATATTTCAATTTGTTTTCCCCAAATCAAACATTTTTTATTGTCTACAGGAATGATCACATCTCATTAGAAAATAAGATTAACTTGTGGTCAGGTATTTCACAGGTGGTCACTTAATGTCAGGTCTCTCTGTTTCAAGTCACCTGGAAATTTTTACAACAGGTAGCGAATGCTTATTTACTGGGTTCTATCAACAAGAGTTGGAGAACATGATTTAATGGGGAACACTGATTATCAATAAACACTGTCAGAGCAGTTTGTCAGTTCATGAAAACTTTGCCACCGTCTGAAGGCAGCAGGATTCGTCTTGATGTTGATTAACATACAGCCTTCAATTGTGCTGTAGCAGAACAAACACTCCCCTCAAAAGTATTGGAAATAAAGGGATTGTCTCACTGCTCCAATACCTTTGGAGGAGTGCGGCTCTCACTCAAGTCATTATGAATTTGGCCTCTTCATCAGATATATTCTTGTTGTTCATAGGCAAAATTTCTGGGTCGGTCAATTCTTTGGGGATTCTATGTGATATTATGTGACAGGTTATACTGTGAAATAGAGAAATATTGTCATTTATTTAAAAATTTTCTTTAGAGTGAAATTTTAGTGATAATGTACAAGACCACACACCACTCACGGGTGCATTATATTAATACTGTATTCAATCATCATCATCAAAAGCACAGCATATGAGATCAGATGGGAAATACTTTATTTATCCCATATTTGGGAAATGCTTTTGTTACACCAGGTGAAATGAATAATTGTAATGATAATATGTGGCAGAGGATATATTGTATTATAGAGGCTGACAGCATCCGCATAAAAGATTTCTTATATCTGTTCTCATGGCAATGGAGCTGAATCAGTGTGTTAGAGTAGCTGGTGCAGTGGGCGGTCAGGATTATCTATAATGGATAACAGTGACCTCCTCTCCACCACAACTGCTTCAAATGCATCCAGTTTGCAGCCAATCACAGAGCCAGCCTTCCTAATCAGTTTATTCTTCCGTTGGTGTCCTCAGCTCCATGCTGCTCCCCCTGCAGACCACAGACATGTCGACTGTGCTCGCCTTAACAGACTGATATAAAATCTCCAGCATTTTGCTGTACACATTGAAGGATCTCATATACATTGCTGGCCTCACTCGGGCATTCCCGCTTAGTGGTGATGTGATGATATCACTTAGTAAATTACTTTTCTCAACTCTGGGAAAGTTTTCCAAATGTCAAACATCTGCTCCTGAGGGGAAACAACCAGTAACAATGTTATTGTCAGCATGTTGGTAGTTGACACTAATATGGTTTCTTCTAGCCTTAAACACAGTGATGGAGTAAAAACCACTCAAAGCCACTTGGAAAAGAACATAACGTGTTGCATAAATCTGTTTGATGTGGTGACACATGGAGCATTATTTGGACTGGACTGGTTCTTATATAGAGCTTTTCCATTCTGCATGAACACTCAAAGCGCTTATTTCAGCATAACTGTTTATGCTTAAGTTGATACATTTTTCACTTGTAATTCTGTGCCTTTCTGCGTCCATCTTGCCTTTTTTTTTTAAATCACCCGCCATTACAACATGTACCATGGGATGAAAACTGCTGCTACTAGAGCTTCTACTATAGTTATTTTACTTCCTTGCAGAAAATTGATATTGTATAAATTAATATTTGACTGAATGTCTGCGTGCTAATCAACCGTTCTTTAAAGTATTCAAGCTTCATAACTGTTGTTACAGTTATGAAGCTTGAATACTTCAGATAAGAGAGTGTTAAATGAGAAACAGTTGCTACATATATCATACAGGCTGTAAGTTAGAGGAACAACATCAGTCTGTTTTTAGTGTCATAGTGGCAAAGCTTCTAAACCAAAATGTTTGCTTCACATTATTTTTTGCCATACTTTCAACTTGCTTGACATGTATTCAGAAGCAGATACTACTGTTAAAAGTTGTCCAACCCAGCAGCCCAACCTGACTCCAAAAAATTTAAGAAAAAAAATTACTATCATAAGCCATTTTGATCCGATATTCTCAATAAGATAATTTGTGAGTAGAATGAATGAAAATATTTTAGAAATTAAAACCTGCACCACAGTAAAATCTGATGGCAGAACAATCGGTTTTGTTCATTTCAATTACTCTTTTTCCTTTTTTAAAAAAAATGTATTCCGCACCTTCTTCTCTTTCTGTCTATATACTCATTATATAATGTTTGAATGAATGGATTCCTTAACACCATGCCATAGATTTCTCATGTTTTACATGTGGACTGTAATATTAGTTGTGACCCACTGGTTTTGCTGCAAGAGTACTATTTTCAGTATCTGTTATTTGTGTAATAAAGTGTTTGCAAAGCATTGCAGCATCATGGTGGTTGTGGGATCAGAATGTGTGGTCATCTGGTTGAATGACTGTTTTTTTTTTTTTTTTAAGCTTTGACCTCAAAGTATAAAGTGTTTTTTTTTTTTAAATTCTCTCATTCTAT